>JBBJLR010104027.1:0-24772 GCA_037577145.1 Brachypetersius gabonensis | reverse complement strand
AGAAAACACACACACACACACACACACACACACACACACACACACACACACACTGCTGCAAAATGAACAAACAGAGAAAAGAAATTAGTTGAAAAGTGGTCTACTTTTCTCCATGGCTGTGTGAAAAATAGAAATCCTGTCTATTGTCAGTTCACCATCAAATTGCTGTTGCGGAGAATCAGTGATTCACTTATCTGTGCTGCAGTTTGGTCCATTATTTCAGTTGGAGCTCAGATTCAAAGCACCTCCTCATTACAAAACTATGTCTTTAGAGTTTAGAGTCTGGGATTCTTACAATTTGAGAGGGTCGTTGATAACATTACAAACTTGTGTGCTGGAGACCAAGACCCAAATCACTAATATTTTGGCTGCCTTTTGGAAAAATTTCCTAGCCCATGCTCTTGATTATCTTTATACAAGGGGTTGCAATTAGCAGTAAAACATAAATACGTTTATGTTACTTTTTTATCCCTTGATGCCCTGTTCCCCAAAATATCTGCCTGAGAGGCACAAGCAGTTAGAAGATGATGATCAGACCTGGACTGAGGGGTGGTATAATACATTCAAATAAACTTAGTTTGGTATGATACAATACAATAATACAAACAAATAAAATCTAACAACCCAGTAACATTCCACAGCTACCGGCCTTTCAATCAATGCTTAAACCTGTTTCAGCAAAGAAACCATTTTAAACACAAATATTTTGAAGAACATAAAAAAATTCTTCTGCAGACTTAATTACCCATGAAGAAATCCGCACCCACGTCTGATTTTGACTATTCAAATACATGTTGGATACCGTCCACACAAATGGGTCATGCATCTTATGGAAATGACCCAGTCTAATAATTTAAATCATTTACTATTCAAATACTTTTAAATGGCACAGCTGTCTTACAAATAAAATAAACAAAGCATGTTCATTTAAGAAAGGCTGTAACACTGTACCACTAAACAGAAAGAGCTGGTGCAGGAGAATGAGAGAGGGAGTGATGGACTTAGTGATCATTTTATTATATTAATTATATTGATCTGAACAAACATTATTAATGCTTTGTAGAGTTGCAAGCTCAATGTACATACCTTCACTCATGCAGCCACTCTCAGTTTAAGCTTAATATGACAACACACTATGATTTGTGTAGGAGGCTTTACTGGAAAAGGCATTCTGAGATACATGTACAGTAATCCCCCGCTTATCGTGATGGTTACGTTCCAATAGCACCTAGTGAAAAAACGCGTTATGTTTTGGTTAAAAAAAATCCTATGTTTATAATGTAAACCCTGAATATGCCCCCAAATCTGCTCCCAGAACATTTTATTTTTAATTTTAAACTCAGTTTAATGAATTACCCTTCAAGAAAATGTAATGGTAAACCCGTATTCAAATTTTAATTCCCTGCCGAGATTTGCAACTTGGAGATTTGTGGGACAAAAGTAGTGGGACACTACGGCGAGGTGAACGATTTTCTGAGAATAATCCCTGATTACTCAGGCTAAATATACAAATGAGGACTTGTTGGAAAGGTATCCTGGAGATCTACTGAACTGTGGAGTTTGAAGTGTCTGAGTGCTTGCACCGCGGAGAAATCATATTTGCAGTTGCCATGTTATTGTGGAGATTTCCGCATACAACTATGAGTTCGGTTCACAACAAAAATCTGTGTGTGACTGAATCCACGACTCCTGATCTGCATAAAACTGGGGGTTACTGTATTCAGAAATATTAGGCTATGTAACTGTCATACATCCCAAATGATGTGACAAAAGTGATCTTGTGCCCATGATGCCACCCAGGGCAGCTGGTGGCCTAGTGGTTAAGGCATTCGCCCCATGATCAGAAAGTCTGGGTTCGATTCCCAAGACCACTAGGCACCTCTGAGGTACTGTGGGATTAAGGCTTAGCATTAGCATGACTCAATACCTGCCATTAGTCTAACAAAGAGTAGTTGTTAATCATTAATAAGCAGGTTTGTATAAACAACGAAGGAAGAGTAAACTTTTGTCAGGGCAAGGAATGCGCTGGGACATCCCTGGAAGCAGAAGTCATAAAAGGAGTAAGATAATGACTTGGTTGGCATAGCAACGGAGATTATAAGGACAGGAAACATAAAACATTCTGCGCTTCAGTCTTCAAAAGCGAAGGTGAGATAAAACATGTCCAACATGTTTGTGTCTGTTTTCTGCAGAATGTTCCAGTACTGACCTTATCTTGACCTCAGAATGCTCTCGTGTTTCTGGACTGACTATAAACTGTGAGGTTTTGGGGAGTGCCCCCAGACCAGCTCTGGCTTTCATGCATTGCTGCTCTCCCAGGCGCCTGGTTTGAAGAATAAAGGAAATAAGGGAATATTGTGTTGAGTGAGTTTGTACCAGATCAGAATCTCCGGACCAGGGGAGGGCTGTGTGGCTACTGGGAATCCAAGCCCTACAGTACCCTGAGCAAGGTACCGTCCCCACACACTGCTCCCCGGGCGCTGTGTTCGTAGCTGCCCCCTGCTTCACTTGGTGAATGGGTTAAATGCAGAGGAAGTATTTCGTGCTGTTCACACTGTGTGCTGTGGTGTGTTCACGTATGACCAGACTGTCACTTTCACTTTCAGTTGATGACTGTAGTGTAAAATATACGTCATTATTGTCAACTAGTTTGCCTGAAAAGATGCTAATTGGACAAAATGTAGCAAAATTGTTTATGTATCTATGATGTTGTATATTACCCGGAAAGTGTAAAGTGACCGTTTTGTCATACATGAACACACCACAGTGTGAACAGCATGAAATTCTTTCTCAGGTTTAAACACATTTAACCCTGCCATTAACACAGCATGTGGGGAACATTGCAGGGAGCAGTGTGTGTGTGGGGGGAGTGCATGTGTGTAGGGGAGCAGTGTGTGGGGTCAGCACCTCATTGGTGCCACTAGCAGTGCTTGGATTCAAACCCATGACCCTCTGGTCACAGGGCCAGCTCCCTAACCACTAGGCCACCAGCTGCTAGAGGTGCTGGTCAGTACCAGATACTCGGTTTGGATATCAGTCCGAAGTCAAAGTTAACTTTATTGACGTCAGCTACATCCATGTATACAGTGGGACGAGAGGTGTGGCTTCAGATATTAGAGAGTACTAAAGGACACACATACATCTATAAATGAAATACAGATACAAACTCTAAACTAAAACATAGCGCAGTTATTCCCTGAAGTGCAGCTATCTAATTGTAAGAAAATTGGAGAATAATTAAAACAAACTAGCATTGGCGATACAATATCATTATAGCAGTGAGGAACTAGTACATGCTCCATAATCATTAGAATTAAAAGTATTTGCATTATCACTTGGAGACTCAATTTAGTAAGTCTGCATCTAAATCTACCAAACTGAGCCCCAACTTTCCTGACCTCCATCACTCCGTAGCTTCCATTAGCCCACTTTTAGATCCTCTTTTAGATTAAATCCTCTGTGGGTCAAGGAATCTAGAAACATTTATTACAACGTTTCAAATTGTATTATGTTGTATTCATTGATATAAAAAGGTGTGACACAAGGCTCTTTGCGGAATGTCATAGAAAAACTAATTCCCTAAAGATCCACTTTCAGACAATTTTCAAAAATGCAGCTGGAGTTTGAAACACCTCATTCTCCCTCATGAGCTGAGAACCGAGAGTCCATCAGCGATAAACATCCAGCTAATAGTGTCTTAAGATTAGAAGCTGACCACTGATGGAGGTCTAAAGGAGGACTTTAAAGCATCTGATAAACTGTCATTAATAACTGCATCTGCAAGGTGCACCAAAAGATAAGTGGTGTATAATGAAGTGGACACCGTGTCAAAAACAGAGTGAACCTCAATGGTGATACAATGGAAGAGTGTAGAGGGCATCCTAGAACAGAGCTGGGCCTCTGGATCAGCCTATCCAGTTTTCTTCTGTAAAAGCTGTACAGACAAAGAATTCTAAAATGTGGCATTTTGAATTTGCATGTCGTCTGGTGTCTTAAATTAGGCAGAAACTTTTCAACCACTAATTTGTGTTTTTGCATTTAACGCCAGGCCTAGTATTGCCTCATCTATACTCACACGAAGCCTCACTTTGCATATGCCATTCATTTATCTGTCTATAAGACAAAGTGGATCTTAGGTGTGTTCTTGTGCTCCTGGTTTAGCAACATAATGGGCTTTGGTGAACTCATCTGCGAAATAATTGCGTTAGTTGTAATGGTGGGCACTGGTGTGGTGTGGAACTCCTTTAACCTTGTAATGACTATCCAAAAACAGCGGAAGACCACAAGCGTTCAAACCACGGGCCTCATCATAATCTCCATCTCCATCAGCAACATTGCTCTGGTACTGTCCTGTTTCATTATTATGGTGTCTATTACCCTGAATCCAATGATTTTATGCAATATGATAACCAAACCTCAATACCTGACCGTGTTGTATCTGTGGCTCAGCAGCAACTGTATGAGCTTTTGGTCCATTGCATGGCTGAGTGTGTTCTACTGTGTGAAAGTTGTGAACTTCTCCAGTGAATGTTTCAGAGTTCTAAAGAGGAATATCTCCTTCATCACCAATTCTGCCCTGCTGCTGAGCTGTCTGGGGTCTTTCCTCTTGTTCTTCCCTTTCTTTACCCTCTACACTCCTGGATCTGAGCCAGTCAAAAGTATGGCATATGGTATCAACAACACCTCAAACACCACAAATGCCACCTATTTTACCTGCAATATTCCCATCTTCGCTCCACCGATTGATACAGATATCTACACTATGACTTTTCTGTGTTTTCTCTGCCCTTTGCCTCTGATGATCATGCTACCAGCTTCCATCAGAATGGTGGTCTATCTGTGTCAGCACGTGTTGACACTTCGTAAGAACCAGACCCAAGTGCAGGGTTTAGACTCCTACCTGAACGTGTGCAAGATGACTGTCTCTCTAGTGGGAGTGTATCTCACCACCCTGATCATTGTGGCATTTTTCTTTATCTTTAAGATTTTACAGTTAAATGTCAGTTTCCTCTTGATAATATTCGGCTTCTCCTTCTATTGCATCATGACTGCTGTCCTCCTGACAGCTTCCGAAACATATCTGAAAAAGAAATTCTGGAGATTGTGCTGTTTTAAGGAATTCCTGGGACAAATCCACACAACAAGACAGCCATAGGTATCTTCGGGCAATTAAAAGTTTGGTTCATCCCTGCTGTTCTGTTCAAGGGTGGAAGGGTTTCATGTAGTCTTCAGAATTATTATTTTTTTCTTTTGTAAAACTGATGCATCTATCAAGCCCCTCTTTGTAAAACTGGAACATTTACTTCTATCATCTAAAGCAGAATTAATGTATGTAAAAAAGGTTAAAGAGACTGAAACCTCATATGTGTAATTAAAAGAAACAACTATTTAATGTCAAATTAAAGGTATGCAGTTGTAGCAAAAAAGTTTTAATCACAAGGTTGAAAATATGGATAACTGTGGATCTCCATGCTCAAGTAACTTCATGTCCTCCAACAGAAATAACACACTCATTATGTCCAAGTTTAAATGTATGGATGTTAGAACTCTTGAGGAAATAGTACTTCATCTTAAACCATCTACATGTTCCCTGGATATTCTACCTACAAGCTTTTTAAACGTGTTTTAGTAGATTAGTATAGGACCTCTTGCATAGTGTGACTGGCTCTCTAAACCTCCAGCACAATTAAACCCCTCCTGAAGAAGCATTAAGGGGAAGGTACTAAAAAGTGTTTTCCTGAATACAGATGCAGATAAAATAACTGTACTGGTGCTGTTAGATCTGAATGCAGCCTTTGACACTGTTGACCATAACATTCCGCTAAAAAGACTTGAAAACTGGGCTGGGCTCTCAGGTATGGGACTTTGGCTGTTTAGGTCATATTTGGAAGGCAGGGGTTACTTTGTTTCTATCGCCACACATGCAGTGAGAAAACAGTCAGGCCATATGGAGTCCCTCAAGGGTCTATTCTTAAAGAGAAAGATGTTCTTATCATAACTATGCAGTAGACTCTCAGATTGATCATCTCTTTCACAAAGTGACTTTGGTCCAATAGATTCATTGTGTCGGTGCCTCGATAAAGTACATAATTGGATCTATACTAACTTTCTCCAATCAAATAATGACAAAACGGAGATTATCTTAATATTATCTTATATTATCTTAATAAAATGGGAAGATCAATTCTTAGTGCCCACCTGGAATCTAGACCATCCACCCATGTAAAAAACCATTGGCATGTTCATGGATGGAGACCTTAGTTTACGTGATCACATCAAAACTGTAACAAAGTCAGCATTCTGGCACCCTAAAAACAGCCAAAACTGTAACATTCTCCTCACTGGGATTCTCAAAAAGTCAATTACAGCTCCGGCTCATTCAAAATGCTGCTGCCAGAGTTCTAACCAAAACCAAGAAAAGAGAGCACATCACTCCAGTTCTCAGGTCTTTGCAGTGGCTCCCAGGTCGGTACAAATGGATTACTTTTTATGTACAAGTCACTTAATGGTTTGGGTTCTAAATACATTTCTGGTATATTTGAAGTATATATTCCTGGCGAGTCTCTCTGATCTGCAGGATCTGCTCAGCTAGTGATGAGAACACACGAAACTAATCCTGGTAAAATGGTGTTTCGTCTCTATGCAGCTCGCTACTGGAACAAACTGCCCATCAATTTCAAATCTGCAGCAACTGTAGCTTTAACAACCTTTATTCTCCTCTGCCTTCTTTAAAACATTTGCATTTCTATTGCACTTTCAAGTTTTTTTTATGTATTATTTTATATTCTATTATTGTATGTTACTCTATTTTATTCTGTTTCTGTAAAGCACATTGAATGACCTTTTAGTGTATGTGCTTGTGTAAATAAACTGGAAGAAAATATACATTTCTATGATATAAAGGTGTGTTTTTCTGGATAATCATGGTTGTTTGCCTAAAACGTTCTGCATGAGAAGGCATTAATTCTATCGATTATTCACACTGAAAATATGAAGGAAAAAAATCCCACTGAAGTAAATTTTACATAAGAAAGCAAAAGTGTAAGGCCCATTGCATATTGAAATCTTTTGTTAAAAGTCTCAGCAGATGTTTACCTCATCCCTTTTGAAAATAATATAAACAAAACATGTTAAATCACATGTATGAATAGAAATGCCACTCGCTTTTCTTAAGACCTCAAGACCCGAAGACCTTACAAGGGTTAAATACATTGTGTTAAATACCAGCCGCCCTCTAGCTCTCATCATTACCACTGGAGATTCAGTAAGTGTCTCTGAAACTCACCATTTCACAGTATAACTATTTAGTTGATGTCCATGATGCAGAGGAAATCCCCTTGGACAGGTTGGTGAAGACCTGGTTAATGGGTCGATTGCTTCTGCAGGTGGCGCCCGTGAGTGGCGGAGTGTTTCGCCCCGAGTCCCAGAGAAGAAGCGGCCTGAGTGGAGAGGCGGTTGCTGGGGCTGAAAACAAAACAAAACAGAAACAGAGAAATGAGATGATAAAGAGATGATAAACCCGAACAAAGGCGTTTACAGGTCAGACTTTCCGTGTCAGGGATGAAGAACAAAAGGGTGAAGTCTGCGAGATTTGGAAGTAGCAGAAAGAAAGGTGAGGGAAATGTATAAGTTTCTAGGATCCGTTGGACTTTGTTGACACTTGGAGCTCTGCACTGCAGATCAGTGCAGTGAAATAAATCTTCGTATTTTACTCTCGTTATTTTAACGAAGTTGCCAGTTTCTGCAAAGCTCTGGATTAATCAGTGTTACTGAGTCTTCCTGAGTCTTCCCTGGGGTTTTAGCAGGATTAGTAGGGTTAAAGGAGCCGTTGGGCTTTGCTGACAGCTAAAGCAGAACCAGAATCAGAAAAGTTTATTGATCCTTTAGACAATTACTCATGTTATGACTGCAAAGACACAGAGACAAGAACAGTATCAAATATAAAGTCTAAATAAATCTTAAGGAAATCTGTAGAAAACTCCACTCAAATGCTGTTTATGAATACTAAAGATAAGTTACACTGTTAAGGGAAAACTAACGACACAGATGGTAGTTAGAAGAATGTTATTGCACTTAGAGATCAGTGGTATATAAGCAATATTGATATAAGTACTGATAAAGCCCGGCACTCCAGATCTGCAGTGTACAACAACGTTGCCAGACTCCCTTTACTAGATTATTCTGAGTATCCACTGTATACTGTGTAGGAAATAACCCGAGGTGACCGTTGTCTGAGGTTTTAGCTGGATTACTAGGTTTAAAGGAGCCATTGGGCTTTGTTGACAACTGAATCAGAAAGTTCCACTGATCCTGGAGGAAATTGCTTATGTTATGACTGCACAAACAAGGAGTGTAGAACAATTTAAAATATTGTCTAAATAAATCTAAAATAAAAAATGTGTAGAAAAAAAACTCACATATAGTGTAGACTACACATAGAGTGGTTAGAAGTATGTTCATTTTAATTCCTTAACCCTTATAGTCATGCACGAACACACCACAGCACAATGTGACTTTCTTTCTCTGCATTTAACCCATTCACCAAGTGAAGCAGGGAGGGAGCAGTGTGTGGAGACGGTACCCGAACCTTCTGATTACAGTTCCTGCGTCCAAACACACTAGGCCATCCAGCTGCTGTGTTTGTGCAATAAAGGATAAGAATAGAGATCTGTAGTATATGAGTAGTGATATTTTACATTGTGAGACTGTTGTACATAAGATTTTGCACATAAAGAAATGAAAAAAGATGATCAGATTCAGAAAACTATTTCTTATGTTACGACTACACAGACACACAGAGACTATTTAACAAACTATTTAAACAGAGCATTAAAGTAGCTGAAGGATTACAGGATAACAAGGTTTTGGTTCTTACCATAGTAACAATAGCACCTTTTTAGTAACAATAGCATTTTTGACAGTGTCAAACAAAATTGATTGTGACACTTGGAAAGGAGTTTTTGTTAAATGCACATTTCTGTAATGTTAGTTTTTGTGCATATGAAACCTGGCATCTGTAGTATTGTAGTTCATAGAAACTGATTACATATAATTAAGCCTATTTATTATAGTATTTAGAATATTTTAATTCAAAGAGGATGTTCATGAGTGGAAACAAGAGAATAAGAATTTGCTTTTATTGCTACATATTGCTTTGCTCTGTGCAAAGAGACCAGTGCAAAAATGTTCAGGTTTTATCTTTTATAGGTGCAAATATTGAACTAACAGCTTTGCCATATTTTTAAGAACAGCTGACAAAATAAGAAAAATGATGCAGTGTTTACACAGCTTGACTCTTAAACAAAATGTCAATAATTCTCTTTGAGGAACTTCTAGTAGTGTTTCACCACCCAACTGGTCTCATTGTGAGAGGAGAGAGTCGATTACAGCAGTGTTTTATACGTTTCCTCAGTAAATAAGATGTGATTCAGCTGGTCACTAATCAGTCCCATCATTCTTGCTTGTGTAGGAATTTAACAGACCCTGGACTGGAATGCTTTCACACTCAGAGATGCTGATTTAGAAATAAATTGTCTATATTCTTCTGGAGCTGTATGTTTTGTGGCTGATTGTGGATGTTTCACCTCTGAAATGATAGAAACACAAGATATTGCAGCTGCAGGCAAAACCTTGTGAACGTGTTTTTGTTTTACATGTAAAACATCTGCCCAAATAACAGCCTTTAGTCAAGTTTTCTTGTTAAGAAAAAAAACCCCCAAAAATTCCTGACCTCGCCTCTCGCTGGTTTTGTTTTCCAGTCATCAGTGATGTTTCTCCTGCCACAAGCGTTCCTCCTCTCGTGGAAGGCCAGGTCCGGTGTTTCCTCAGGGTCACCGTGAGCAGGGTGTTGTGGACAATAAACAAGCCTCCCTCTCAGACCGTAGTCCGTTTGCGATGGTGGGGTGAGTCGACTCGGGGGACTCTGTTCCGTCCCAGAGACGGATCCCGCACTCGACAGGACGATGTTAAATCCACAAGTCGTTTTCCAGTTCGATGTGGACCAAAGCAGTTTACTTCATATTTGACAGGTAATAAAATCTGTTTTTTATAAACATTCATAGAAATTGCACATTTTCTTGATATAAAATCTACCATTGTAATACAACCTCATATTTTAAACATCATACATAACATTTTTATTGATCACAAATAATTCAATTACAAAAAGCGAAATTTAATTAAAAAAAAAAAACATGAAAAATTTTGTTATTTTACGTATTGTACATTTTTTCCAATCTTGTTTTATAAACATGTCGGCTTCTGTGTGATTCACAGATATGGGTTCCTTGGTTTTGGATGTTCTCACAAATCCAGAAAACTTGCCCATAGCCCGAGTTCAGATTGCTGGAATTGCTGGATTGTCCTTCTCTCACTCCATTAGTGGATTTTTTACGCTTGTCTCACCAACATCGGAAAAACTTGGGGAACTTCAGGCAAGAAAATAAAATTCAGTTTTCTCATTTGTAATGTCTAGGAACTTTTTTTTTGCCAGAACATTTAGATTTTGCTCTAATCAAGTTGCAAAATGTAGGCGATAGTAGCATTAGGAGTCTTGATGGTTTAGTGCAGTGTGTTTGATAATGCAAGGAATTAAACCTCAGTCTACTGTGTGGAGGACAGTGATGTTGCCCACCACCCTACAACAGCCTTTATTTTTCTGTTGCAAAAGTAAGATCAGATAAGATAAACCTCTTATTAGTCCCACAAGTAGAATATTTGCTTTGCTAACTAAGAAAGCAGACAGAACAAATGTAAGAGCAGCAAAATATTAGAATAAAAAATATACCACAACAATACAGTATAAACAAACACACAAATTGCACATTTTGCATCAGAAATATTGCACACATGAGAAACTTCCACTTATCAGTCCATGGAAGTGTGTGTGGGGTCATCTGTAAGGTGTTGTAAAGTCTGGAACAATAAAAAGTTACGTTAAATGTGAGTTTTTAGGATTAAATAGGCATATTACAGTTCTACAGTTCGCCATATAATTTACTTTGTGTTCTTACTGTAGGTCACCCTTGCTCTTGAGCCGCTGACAGAAACTTATGACAGCAGCAGCTCAGTGCCGACCACAGACATTAGTGTTGATGCCACATCGTCTGTTTCTGGACTGATATCTGACCAGAACATGCCGGCACTTCCAGTGTCCCAATTTGGCCCAAGCAAAAGTGGGAAGAAGACCCTTGGAGACAGTTCCAACAGCACACCAAGGTTTGGGTGTAATGATTTCAATACATACTGTACATACTGAAAATGGTTTTTGAAACACTGTATTAAATTTTTAACTGTATTGCAAATAGGTGCTTAACTTTTTTCTGACAGATATTCATTGATCCTTGCTTACTTCAAAAAAAAAAAACTACCAAAAAACCCTTCCTTACTCTTGTCCTAACTCTTGTCTATTCTACGACTTGTGTTGTTCAGATATTGTTTGGCAGGAGTTGGTTAGGTGTTATTTGACAGATGTTGTTCAGGTGAACCGAACGTGCAGTATTTCGGTTAAATAGTGGACGTGGATTTAAGCTGCTTTACAGGTTTAAGAAACAGTTGTGGACTGATGTACGTCACTCTGGATAGAGCATCAGCCAAATGCTGTAGATGATCCTATTCAGATTCAGAAGTTTTATTGTCATAAACATAGTAAAACAGCCATTACACTATGATCATGAAATTCTTCTGGCTACATTACTCCCATAACTTCAGTAAGGAAAGTAAGACTGAAAAATAAATCATATTGCGTTGTGCAATGTGCATAAATCTAATTCCAGGACTAGAGGTATGGATCACTGATTGGGAGCCTAATGGCCTGTGGGTAGACGTGGTTCAACAGTCTGGATGTACGGGATTTCACACTCCTGTAGCGCCGCCCTGCTGGCAGGAGTGTGAACAGACTGTTGTGGATGGATTTTGTCTTTGATGATGTGGCGGGCCCTCCTGATTACCCTGGCTGTGTAGGTGTCCGTGAGTGATGGGAGGGCTGCTCCAGAGACGGATTGTGCAGTTTTTATCACACATTGGAGAGCCTCCTGTCCTGAGCGGAACATTTCATTAAAACCACTGTCAATAATCAAAACATGCCATCTGGGTGCATCCTACTAGAATAAAGTAGGTGTGAGTATGGGGGCAACAAAGGGTTCTAATTGCTGGGCTTTTTATTATTTATGCATGTCCTGATACATTTTAGATCAACTATCTTATTTTTTATCACTGTTTTTGTCACAATAATAAAACTAAAGTAAATTTTAGAGGCTAAGATTTATATATATATATATATATCTTCTGTTGGTGAGCAGCACAGCAGGCACGGAAAGTTTTTTATCTGAGCCAAACCAATCAGTATCTGCATGAAATTAGATACTTAGAAATTATTAACAAAATAATTTTTAACATTTTAAACATACAAAATGTCATATGTAATACAGTTGTGTCAGACATGATAGTAGGTGCTTCTTTACACCACTGTGGAGCGCCAGTCACATATTAACCTTAATATAATGTAACTTAAACACAAGGTGCATTTTCAACCATTTTTTGCTGTATTGAAAAATGTATTGTGATATACACATCAGACTGGATTTTGAATGACCGATCCTGTTACAGCCCTACTTTGTGTATAATTTGTCTTTTTTACGACTGATGTTTTGGCATTTTTTACCAAATTTGTCCAGTCTAGCAAGATTAACTTGGGTAGATATAGAGGATAGCTGTTTATTTGACTTAATTTTAAATGGTTTTTATAAGAATAATCACATTGACTTTTTTTAAACATTTCTGCAAAATTCAGTATTTGTGACTTAAAACTAATTCAGAGGAGTTTGATTTGTTTTTTTTTACATTAATATTGAGAGACAGGGATAGCAGGGATAACAAGCAGAGCCATTTTTCTGTCCACTTTTGTACACCGTTTTGTATGTAAAGTGGATGGGAAGGTGGTGGCCTAGTGGTTAGGGCATTCATCCTGTGATCAGGAAGTTGTGTGTTCGTTTCCCAAGACCACTAGGCACCTCTGAGGTATCCTGTGTTCATGGCTGCCCACTGCTTCACTTGGTGAATGGGTTAAATGCAGAGGAAGTATTTCGTGCTGTTCACACTGTGTGATGTGGCGTGTTCATGTATGACCGAATTGTCACTTTCACTTTGAATGGTACATCTGAAAAAGTGTAGAACCTTTTTTACACCTTTTAGCTTCTATTTGGCCTTGTAGGGCCCCGTGTGTGCCTGTCCTTCTTGAGTGTATTTACAAAATATATGTTTTTGTCCAAAATCATCTCAAAAGTTTCATAAATGCCTCAGGCAGCAGGAAATATATCTGTAACCATTTAGTGTGATTTAGTTTTCTTTGAGGTAGTTTTTGTGGGTGTCTGGTTCCTGTTACCACTGTTGTGAAACCAGTGTGTTTCTCCTGAATGGTATGTTATGTTGAGCCACTTTAAAATAACTTTCTTTGCATCCTGACTGTTTTATTATGCAGACATTTTGGACTAAATATGCAGAATTTTCATGAAATTCCACTTTAAAAAAGCCTTTCGCAATACTCAGTACTTTTCTTATGCCCTGTGATTGTTGTTTTAGAGGGAAGGGTCACCTTTACTTTCAAGAAAGAGGAAACGTACCACTCCGGAGCCATTCACCCTTTAACGGTGATGATATTGTGAACCAAAAACTGCGATCTGGTGCATCTCATGCTGGAGTAGAATCTGCAGTTTCCACTGATGTGCAGGAGACGAATGAACCGAATGTCCACTTGGGCCTGGGAGACGATCGAGCATCTGTTGACCTTCTCTCTGGTATGATAAACAGGTCATTTCTGTCATAATAACAATCTTGACATCCAACATTTCAAGTTTACGACACTCACTCTCATAAAACCTTTAAAAATTGAGGCATGAGAGTTTTACACCGTTAGCGTCATACTTACTGACGACGTACTGTAGTTTGGTTGCACACGGCAGAAGAATATGCAGTAACGCGGCGTACCAGTGAGGGAGTTGGCGCCTACAATACAGTGTACAAATACAGTATGTTTGTTTTTTTCCTTTTTCTGGAGTTTAGTTGTGGTTTTGTGTTCTAAATTATGGTTTTACTGTGTAAGGATCGGTAAGTAAATGAGGCTAGAGTGTGTTTCGACTAACACCAAAACGGAACGGAACTATGTCGTATAACCATTCACTTCCACAATATGTGTTTTAGAGGCGCCTGGTTCACTTCACCACCACCATATACGGTTTAAAGACGTCTGGTTCCATTCATCACCACTATATTTGTGTTAAAGGCGTGTGGTTCCATTCACCACTACTGTATTTGTGTTAAAGACGTCTGGTTCCATTCACCACTACTGTATTTGTTTTAAAGACGTCTGGTTCAACTCACTTCCAGAATACCTGTATCTTTGAGCGAAAGCCAAACTGAACTGTGTTCTCTGTTTCCTCCACAGTTCTTCTTGAGCGCGGTAGCAAGCTTCGGAATGCCATGGTGGTTTCAGCATTGAAGTCTGACATAGATGCAGACGTTCTGAAGGACACGCCTTCGTCTCTACCAAGGGACCGAATCGGAGCCCATCCATTATTGTATGTCTCCAGGTGTTTTTTTTTTTAAGTAACAAAGGATCGACTAAGAATAAGACAAGATTCAAGGCTCTTTATTTGTCGCATGCATAGTAATACAAGTACAACACGCCGTAAAATGTATCCTGAACCGCTCCTTTCATGACTGTGCAAACATTTATAAAAAATAAGTACAATTATGAATTAAACACAAATCTGAATATTTCTAAAACAAAAATAAAAAGTAAGTACAATTAAAGTAAATGTATAAAAGTACAATTTCAAATTTAAAACTACAAATCTGAAAATTTGTAAAACACAAAAACCTCACAGATCTAAAATAAAGGAGCAACATAAGTGAAAGGTACAATATGTAATCTAAATTATTATTCATTTTTTTCAGTAGTTATATAAGATATATAAGTAGTAAATAGTTATTAAAATCTGGTAGATTTCCTTACGTTATGTACTTACTAATGTTTTTGTTCTTCAAAGGCCACCTATGAAACCGTCAGGACAGTTGCTGCAGAACATTCTCCAGTCAGACCTCCAACACTCACCTCAGGATCCTGATCTCCTCAGGCCAGAATTTACTGCAGGCCCACATGACTCAGCTGTGGAACTTCTGCTGGGAAGGTAGTCTATCAATGGTTCTCAACCTTTTCAGCATTAAGGCCCTCCTGTCCATCACAGCTTGTTGCCAAGGCCCACTGTTAGCTTTCACCCCTAGTTTGGTGGTCATCTTGGAATTAACTGTCCAACTTTAAAACATCTTACGTCACACAAAGTTATTATTGCTTGCTATTGGACTTATTTCAAAGCTAAGACTGAAGTTTCATGTGCCAGAGAAGTAAAATATGTAAACTTATTTTCAAACAGCAACACAGGATGGAATGCCAGATTTTATATTCTGTTTGTGTCAAACCTCTTTGAATTTAGCCGTGTTTTATCGTCCCTGAGCTCATTCGAAACGTTACAACCACCGCTATTCATTTAATAGCGTAGGTTATAATAATACACCAATGGCGTTTTAATAATACACAAATCAAAGGATTTTTGGGACCAATAGTGGACTAATGGCCTGTCTTCTTTTCATACTCACGGCCCAATCAAAAGCCTTCACGGCCCATCAGTGGTCCGCGGCCCAGTGGTTGAGAAACCTGGGTCTAGATGAACCATCTTATGTGTATCAAAGTAAAAAAAAAATACTCCCTGTCCTCCCAGTTTTCCTTTAGATCAAACGTTTTTATATTATCAGATGTAAAAGCCATTTGATGGATCAGCAACACTTTTGTGTTCTTTGTAATTTTTCTGTTTTCAGTGTGAATGGATCTGTACTACCCTTATGGGATGGAGATGTTTCCCCTCCACTCTCTCTTTCGGGTTGCAGCAGTGTGCTCATAGACAGTGAACTTGGTGATCCCCAGTATGACGAGAGCCTCCTGGAGAACCTGTTCTACAAAAATCCAGTACGATTTGTTTTCAGTAGCTTTCACAGCAGCACCAGCTACACATAAACTTAAAACATAAAAGTTCTCTACTGATGTAAGACCAAATGCACGCTACATTTACAGCCACGAAAAGAAGGAGACCAAAATGTTCAGTTTTTCAAGTTTTATCTTTTCTAACTGCAAGTATTGAACTGAACAGCTTCACCTTAGTTTCTAAGAACTGCTGACAATGTTTCTCCTCATTTCTAAATAAAAATATTGTTCTTTAAAGCATCATTTGAAAGGAAATGACAAAACATCAGAATAAGAGAAATGATGCAGTGTCTACAGAACCTGAATAATTCAGGTTCTCTCTTAAACAAAATGGCAATAATGAGCTTTGAGGAACTTCTAGTAGTGTTTCATCATCCAAATGGTCTCACTGTGAGAGGAGAGAGTCGGTTACAGCAGTGTTTTTATACTTTTCCTCATTAAATAAGATCAGTCCCTCATAAAGCAGAATGAGGTGTTTGTGTAGGAATTTAACAGACACTGGACTGGAATGGTTTCACATAAACTGCAGTGACTCTGAATTGCAGCTGTATGAATTGGACAGACTGTTTGTCAGCTTTCCATAACTGTGACAAACATCTTGATCACTAACAAATCGCTCATCACAACTGTGTCTTGAATGTTTTTTTCTGACTGCAGGAATTTTATAGGCTGATTAAAACACTAAAGGCACAAGTCATAAGAATAAGATAAACAGGAATAGTTATTTTGGGCCTTGGAAATTAAGTTGAGTAACAAACCTCATGGTTACTGTGTCTAATGTAAAATACAGACACTGGTGCTCTTTGATTTTGAAAGTCCTGTATATTTACTTATATTCTGATTACAGAAGTCTGACAGACAAGATGATAACCAGAGGAAGCAGACCTCAGAAAAAAATAACAGGTTGGTTTTATTTCCAGAAGGGCCTGGACAAAATTACCACTTATAATATACATTTTTTAAATTGCCATAGTGAAAGTAAGAAGAATTCATTATTATTTTTGTTATATTGCTCTTTAATAGCATGGCCTGCCCTGTATCTTTCTAAAGGCTTATTTCAGATGGCAAGCAGCATGAAGGACCTAAGGATGTCTTTCCTAGACTCAGCATGGACAGGGTTTCGCTTCTCGGAAGCATGCGATTGGCCAGAGTTGTCATCCTTCAGTTAACAGTTCCTACAGACAATACCTCTAATACACCAAAGAAGCTCTCAGGGAAAGGAAGACCCCCACGACCCCTTACTTCCAAGAAGTGGTATGATCCAGAGAGCATTTGGTGAACTCAGTTTCTTTTGGAAATATTGACATATGTATTAACCAGTCAACTGTTTCCTTTCTCTCCTCTGTAGCTCATACTTTGTGGAATATCTCTTTCCACTGGCTCTCTCTAGTAATGAAGCTGATTTGGTGCCGGCGGAAGTTACACAAGTTGTCTCTAGTAAAGTTGTGGATAGAGGTAAACCTTGTTTTTGGTTTGAGTACTAATGAGTGCATGGAGAATAGATTAAATAGATGGATTTGATGAGTACCAATTACATTCTATCCCAGCCAAATGTGACCTGCCCTGACTTGGCCTGGCCTGGCCAGGCCTGGACCACTTGAACAAGTTCTGATTCAGAAAATGAGTTGTAGCAAATTCTCCAAAACTGACCCATTTCTGAAAACACAACAGGATATATATATGTGCAGAATCCCCCCCTTAACGCTAATCAGCAGTCCTGACTTCAGTCCCATTGTGGATTTATTTCTAATGAATATTTGTTCGCTGAAAGCCCGCACTTATGCATATCCTCAATGTTTTTTGTTTTGTTTTGTTTTGTATCAGCATTTTAGTGCTAAATTATTAAGAAAAAAATAATGTACTAATTTTGTAACATAACTATTAACACAAATTCAGCTACATTTCCATATAAAAATAGCTATGAATGTTTGTGGAGAGAAACACAAAGAAAGGCATCTTGGGACGGTGAAATACCGCTGTACTCGGAGGCAGGAGGTTTGAAAGTAGCCAATCCAAGAACGTTATTTATTTCTCCTTGCTGCTGATTGGCTGCTGCTCTTTGACGCAGCTGTGGTCCAGAATTTCCCCCGTGGAGCGTCTCGAATGTTTCTCATGTTTTTTGTTTTGTTCTTCTTAAAGCCTGTATTTTTATTGCTGTAAATGAAATGAATTAATTACTGTATTTACCTGCTTATACCAAAGAAAAGGCTCTGCATGAATTCCAGTCCAGTCTATACAGGGGTAACCTCGCTATTTACATTCTAGCATTGCGGGAGACAGTAGTTTAGTGAAAACTGTACAGTACAGATACGGGTTTACCTCTACATTTTCTTTAAGGGGAATGTATTAAACTGAGTTTAAAATGCAATTAAAGTGGTTCGGGAGCATACTTGGTGTCATATTTAGGGTTTACATCATAAAAATAGGCGTTTTTTTCTACCAGATCACAAAATTTTTTGACAGATCTGTAATATATATATATATACTTTTAAGATATGTCAAAAAATGTATGGGCTGTGAAAATCTAAACCTGACCTGTTAGGTTAGGGGAAAATTTTTTGAGCTCCAAAATGTTTCTTTTCAGTGGTGCAGTTTCAGCAGCAGCGTACCTTTCCAGTGCATTTCAGTGGCGCCACAATCAAAAGATGGTGGAACACAAATCTTGCATTTACTGTCCACTGCAGGAAAAGCTATCAGAAGAAAGTAAGTGTGGCCTTGATCAGTTTTCAATGCTTGCAAAATAAATGAAATAACTAATACTTTTTCCCTTCGTATGCTGTGTATTTGACTATTTTGCTTGTTGTCTCAGCCTGTTCTAATAGGGACGGCGGTGTTACCCCTGCATGCTGTGCTTCAGAGTGATCGGCTGACCATCACCACTGCCCTTCCTGTCCAAAGACCGGATGGAGACTCCGATAGATCAGATGTTGGACCTCTCAAGGTAACCTACCCTTCAGTTTTCATTTGACGGTTGTTGAAAAATCACATCAACACCTTAAAAAAAAATCAAATGTTTACAGTTTTCCTCTTTTCCCAGATGTAATATAAGATATATTTTTTTCTATTTTTGCTTATTTAGTTTAGAACTGAAGCTGCAAGATAAATATGTGTTTCTGTAAAGTCAAAAGTTTCAGTGTGGTTTAGACAATATAGTCTGTTTGGTTTTCAGGATGTATTTACAGAAAATATCTGCCTAGTGTTTGTCATCTTCTTAGCTAAACTATCAAAGCAAATGTTGGGCTCCAGCAGTGTCTTGACTGATTAACACCTGGGGCATGTGGACGATTGAATGAATTTTGAAACTATTTATTTTAAACTAAGAAATGGTGTAAACCATAGAACAGGTTGTGGAATATTTTCTAGAGATTGCATTTTATAAACTTTTATAAACTGCTAATAACGAAACTGGGTTGACCGGCCTCATCGTCTGAAGATTCATTTTTTGAATGTGTGCTTGGTGTGCAATTGTCATTGACAAGGAGTTTCTAGTCAGTTAATTTATATTAGAAGAAATACTTTACAGTTCACTTTTACTGGACCAAAGAATAATTTTTATGTGTTTTTAGAACTGTATAAAAATAGGTTTTACAGTTGGGGCCACACGGCTGCCCTGGTGCGTTGTCGACTGCTTTACTGATGTGAATGGGTTAAATGTAGAGAACAATTTCACGCGGTTCACACTGTGTGCTGTGACGTGTTCACGCGTGACACTTTACACTTTTACACTTATTGTGGAGTTCTCATTGACCACAACTGAGTTTTCTACCCTTTATTGTCCCCTGTTTAGGTGTACAACACCATGCTTCACTACATCCAGCTCATTCATAATATTTGATTTTGTAGAAAAGCTTTTGTTTCTTTGAGGATCTGCAATTAAGCAACTGTATTTATACACTAAAAGACTGTAGCTAGACCCTGCCTGCTCTCCTCCTCAGTACAACCTCATGCCACAGTTTTCTGTCAGTGAAATGAAACTGAATTTAGTGCATGTTTTGTATTTTAAAATACACTGTTTTTTTTTCCTTTAGAAGTAAATATTTACTCTCATCTCACCTAATCCTGCCAGAATGTGAGTTTCTACTGGCAGGCTGTCTGAACTATTTAATGATGGGGAAATCACTGAAATCATTTCATTTCATGTTTCCCTGAAGGTGTCACTTGAGCTGGCAGTGGACAAGAAAGACTTCTCTTCCAAGAGCAAGTCAGGGAAGAGAGTGGTGAGTCCAGGCGATTCTCCATGGAAAGCTCCCGTCTCTGGCGGAGGTGATTCTACTGGACCACAGGGTGATGAGTACAGTGTTGACTTTCAGCCTGAGAGTGACTGCAGAATAGACCCTTCTCCAGTGGCAATTTCTCCAGCCCAGAGCATTGTGAAGCCCAGGGCCAGGTCCCGGTCCACCTCACCTCAAAGCAGAGTCCAAAACTCTCCCCTTAAGTCTACCCGTAGAACACACGAGAAGGACATTTTGCTTCATAGTCTCCTCATGGTGCCAGATGGGAGAGATTTCAAATGTGCACCCATGCAGCCCAATGTCTACTTAAACTGTAGGCTTTTTGGTTCCGATGAGACGACTAAATCTGTGGTCAGCTGGGGTCAAACGCATCCCACTTTCAACTTGGTCCAGGTAAGTGTACTGATGTTGCAATTACAATGTCGTTCAGTGTTTGAGTACACCTGACTTTTTTTAATTTGAATTTTAAAGTCAGCATATTTTGTCAGTTTGCAATAACTGAACATCTTAAACAGATCTGTTTAGATCTAAACGTGCAAAACCAACTAACCTGGAAAAAAATGCCATACATTTTTTCTCCATGTGTGATGTTGGCACTCACACCTTTCCACTGTTTAAATTTAGGATATTCAATATGTTATTTTAACAGCTGTTTAATTGTTAAAATAACATTGTAATGTAATTTTTCAGTCTCCGCTATTTGTGTGACCGGTAGCTTAATCATTCATTACATTACATTACAATATTAGGAAACACTCATGTTTCAAGACAGTGTGAGAACCAGAGGAGAGTACTATGTGCTAAAATTTTAATGTATGAGTACAAGATGATGGATTAGGGGATGAGATGTTCTCTGGACATATTCTTCAGGAAGACAGAGAGATTCTGCTGCTCTGGTCACAGCTCATTCCACCAGTGGGTAACCTGAATGAGACCTTGTATGTATGGATTGCAGTTCCTTGGAGAAGTGGAGGGAGCAAGTAGGAACATCAGGCTTAATGATGGAATTAAGTGTCTGGGTGAAGACCTAGGTGTCACTCTGTAGGGTAGAGTTAGTGACTGAACATGGGTTGGACTATTTGAGCTGCTGCGTTCTAAACCAGCTATGATGGTCATATCATACAAGCTGGAAGCGCTGCAGTAATTGTACCAGGAGTTGGGTGGCAGGCAAAAGTCAGGTATTGCCTGTAAAAGGTGAAGCAACATAACCAAGAGACAGATGCTGTGAGAGAGGGATAGCTGGTCATCAATTATGACACCCAGGCAGTTTTTATATTGATATTGATATTTATGGACAGAAGGTTTGTAATGGTGAGGTTTAGCTGTAGCTGTAGCTGTTTAGCTATAGTTTATTCATATATTAAATGAATGCCCAGAGATGAGATAAGATTTGAACCAAGAATGAGCTCTGCCTGAGAGAGCCCCTGTTTGAGAGGATGGATGGGAGGACGATGTGATCAACTGTATGGAAGACAGCTTATAGATCTAGAAATATGAGAACGGAGGACTGAGCCACCACTCTGGCCCATTTTAAATCTTCAGTCACTGATAGCAGAGCCGTTTCAGTGGAATGGCCAGCCTTGAAACCAGACTGGTTTGGATCTGTGAAGTCATTCCAAGAGAGGAATTCTGAGACCTGTTTTAAGACCCTTTAAATTATTTTGGACAGATGTTTTCCTTTGTTCAGATTATTAATAAAATAGCTGTTTTATGTTAGTAAATCCGTAACAGGTGCCTTTTTAAACATTACTCTAAAGGAACAAGACAAAGTGCTCAAAAACGTTTGATCTGTGTGTGTCTGTGGCCTGCAGGTTGCACCAGTGGCACTCAATACCAAATTACTGGAGAGAATGAAGAATAACATGATGGTCATAGAAGTTTGGCTGAAAACAAGCAATTTGGATGGTGACAAACTCCTTGGACTGGTCAAGCTGCCTCTTCATCAGTTCTACATGTCATTCAGGTTGGTTTAGGACTAATGAATTTTGTGATTTGTGTTCCATTTTATAGATTTCAAATTGTTAAGCTGTTAATGACGCTTTAAAGAATGAGGCTCAGGAAGTTTGATGCTACTTTGTTTCCATTAGAGACCCCAACGTGTCCCAGTTGCTCCTGAAGGCTCAGTATCCTGTGTTGGCAGTGGACAGCTACATGCCAGTAGTGGACATCTTTACCGGTGCAACTAGAGGGAGCCTGAGGGTGTGTCTGGCCATGGGCCTAGCCCAACAGATCACAGCTCTCCAGCACATGAGAGATGAGGAACTGGCCTCTGTGTCTCAGCCAGCCAGACCAGCCCACCTTCTGGACCACAGGCCCACTCCACACATGAAGGTCAAATCTCTCACAAACTCCTCATATAGGGATATGAGTTTTACTGTGTTTTGCTGATCATATGTTGGAAGAATTGTTATTCTCTTTATGTATAACATTTCATGCATAATTATTAAGCAGCTAACCGTTCAAAATGTGTTTTATATATACACCACCGGTCAAAAGTTTTAGAGCAACCCAGTGTTTCAAGTTTTTTTTTTTTATTGACATTCAAACTGTTCAAGTCCAGTGAATATCATGAAATGGTAGAAAGGACAGAGCTGAACTGCAAGAGGTTTAAAAAGGGTGAGGTTACCCAGAAGTGGGAAATGATTCTGGAGCTCCATGCAGTTCCTCTGGTTTGGGCTGAGTTCGTCGGGTTCGTCCTACATTGAGATAGTGACCCAAAACATAAGTCCAAGCTCTGCCAGAACTACTTTAGAAAACAGAACAAGATGGTGAGCTGGAGAACATGGAGTGGCCAGAAGCCTCCAGACTTAAACCCCAGCAAGCTGCTTTAGGATGAACTGGACAAAAGAGTGAAAGCACAGCAACCTATAAGAGCAGCACACTTGGGAACTTCTGCTGCTCACACACACACACATACACACACACACACAGATATACACACTTATGGGAACTTCTGCAGCAGAGCTGGGAAGAACTTTCTGCTGAATGAACAATGAGACGCTGAGCCGTTTGAATTTCAATACAAACAGAAAAATTGTGTTGTTCTAAAACTTTTGACTGGTTGTGTGTGTGCGCGTATGTCTACTTTAGAAAGTCTAATATTATTTCATATTCTGTTAGATAAATATTATTGCTAAAATAGACTTACAAATATTATCCAGAGACACAAAAGGTCTAACATTTGATTAATGCATGCAACTAGCATAAGATATAAGGTTAAATGAAATGATTACAGTCAACACAAAGTTTCCTAGTAATTCTTTTTTGTTTTCATTTCATGCTAAACATGCCTTTTCGAATGTATGTTTAACAAAATCAATACTACGGTGATTAAGTGAATGAATGTTTGCTGTTAAATATAGCCTGCTGTGTTCAAAAGTTCAATAGACAGTCATTAAATTGCGAATTGTTTATACTTTGTATTAGAGTTAAATGAACTTTTGAGAAATTAAATGAACTTTTTCTTGTTTGCTTGAATGTTGTACAGGCGAATGCGGTTCCCACCGCAGAGGCTCTGAATGAGCATGTGTTTGTGGTTCGTGTCGAGAGGGTGAAGGGACTGACCCCGCTACAGTCCACGGTCTGGGGGGAAGCAGATTGCTACATCCAGTACTCGTTTCCAACCCAGGAGGAGGATTCCAGTCAGGAGGTCGACCCACATGTTGTGGAGAGCAGTAAGCAGTTAACAGACAGTATTTATCAATGCCAGGGATATTTCAGTCAAAAATGCTGGCAGCTTCTTGAGGGTCTCCTTCCATAACCAAGCACCCCCACTTTCATTCACTGTTTTCTACTCTAACCTTCCTGAAATATGTTTTCTAGTATAGGAAACATTTGGCAAGACAGTTTATTCAAAATTCTCCTGACCACAAGTACTGTTAAAGAAGTCAACTCGGAAATTAATATAAAACAAAGAAAACTCGTGTAAACACAAAATACATATTTCAAATGATTTTCATTTATTGTAGGAGAAAAGTTATCCAACACAAACTCTCTCTTTTTAGTTCCCAATTAACTGGTAAGACACACCCAAGCCTGATTTCATCAGTGCCTGTTTTTAAATAGAAGCATTGTGAAGCTAAAAGGTTAATTCTGATAAGGAGTTATTTAAATATGTCAGTCTTGCAAAGCTACAGTGCATCCGTAAAGTATTCACAGCACATCACTTTTTCCATATTTTGTTATGTCACAGCCTTATTCCAAAATTGATCAAATTCATTTTTTTCCTCAAAATTCCTCAGAACACCCCATAATGACAACATGAATAAAGTTTACTTGAGGTTTTTGCAAATTTATTAAAAATAAAAAACTTAGAAATCACATGTGCATGTGAGCCTTTGCTCAATACTTTGTCGATGCATCTTTGGCAGCAATTTCAGCCTCAAATCTTTTTGAATATGATGCCACAAGCTTGGCCACCTATCCTTGGCCAGTTTCACCCATTCCTTTTTGCAGCACCTCTCAAGCTCCATCAGGTTGGATGGGAAGCGTCGGTGCACAGCCATTT
>JBBJLR010104020.1:0-24778 GCA_037577145.1 Brachypetersius gabonensis | reverse complement strand
TTCTGTAAAGCACATTGAATGACTGTCTGTGTATGATAATGTGCTATATAAATAAAGTTGAACTTGAACTTGAACTTGAACTAAACACCATGCCGGTCGTCGGCGGAGGGAGGCGCCTCCTATCAAGGAGGGTGACCGTGTTTGACTTTCCACAAAAGACCTTCACCTTAAGTACCCCTGTTCTAAGTTATCTTTGGTTATCTTTTGGGAGGGGTACCGGCCCGAGGAGAAGAGTTGGGTTCCGGCTCGTGACATCCTCAGCCAAAAGCTGAAGGATGATTTCCACGCTGCACAACCGAATCGCCCGGCCCCTCGTCCTGGGAGTCGGCCTCCCCGACAGCCGTCGCTCCCGATGAACGTAGGGAGGCGACGTGTCCCTCAGGATCCACAGGAGGGGATTCAGCCTGGGGAGGGGGGTACTGTAACGGCCACTACGCTCTCCTCCCGCAGATTCCATGCCCCGTCTCCCGAATATTGATTTCCGTGTTTCCCTGTGTTTACTTCCGTGTTTTCCAGTGTTCCGTTTCACCTTCTGTACTCCCTTCCTCTCTTTCCCTTTGTTTACTTCCGTGTTTCCTCGTGTTCCATTCCACTTCCTCTCCTTCCTTCCTCCCTTTCCTCCTAGCTCCCTAAATAGTCTCCGTGTTCCATTTGTATCGCGTCCCGTCATTATAAGCGTCACCTGTGTCTTGTTTATGTTTTGTTATTTAAACCCCAGCCGATCCCTTCCTCATTGAGTCAGTATTTGTCTTTCCCCCATGGTGTTGGTTGTTGCTTTGATTCTAGTCGTGAAGTCTGATGCTCTGTCTGTTTAACCTCTGTTTATGCTCTCTGTGTGCAGGCCCGTGTTCCTTCCCCGTAGGGTTTTCTGTTCTGTGCTGTAGACACCTGTGTCAGCCTCGTGTTCTGCTCGCTGCTCTGTGAGAGAGGGTCAAACCCTCTGGCCTTGAGTTTTGATTTTACTTTGTTTCTTTGAGAAGTATGGGCCTAGCCTTTGTTTACCTCCTGTGGTTGTACAGTGTGTTGTATATAGCCCCGTTGTGTTTCATTCGAGTGATGTTGTTCTTGTTCATTTTGTGTGTCTCTGTCGTGTGTTTGTTTACCCTGAGTCGGGGATTGTTTTCGTGTTTGAGTTTCCTTTATTAAAACCATATCTATAACTGTACTGTGGCTTCCTCCCCCTTTCCTTCCAGAACCACACCGTGACAATATAGCAGATTAGGCGGCTAGGGAAAGAAGGTGTCAAGCTGGCCTCTTATCTGATTGGTCAAGAATAGAGATGCACTGAAATTATATATTTTTGGCTGAAACCAAAAATGAGGAAACAATTGGCTGAAAAACAAAACTGTAAAACTGAAAGAAATTATTATTAAATCATTAAAAAACTATATAAATATTTATTTAGCATTCAAATAATGCACAATATAAAATACAATTAAAACAATTATATTTTACTTGGCCCCTCTCATGAATAGCCTAAAAGCAAGATTATTATACAATTAAATACAATTAAAAGGCAGAAATATTATACAATTCACTTGTTTTATGTGTTCCCTCATAAAATAAGTCAATTCAAATGCATTTATATATTCTGAACGAAGTGTATGAACAAAGTGCATTCAGATCAAGTGCTTTAAAACCTGTTGAAAGATATAACATCATTCTCTGTTGGCCTGAAACAAAATAGTGTGTTAAAACAAAGACTGGCAGCCCATATATTAACTAAAATCACTTGCCTTTTCAAAAACAGACGGAGTGAGTAGCAAGGGTCTTGCCTCTTCTGGGCTCAATCGAGACACTTTGATTTTATATGATAAATTGATCTCGATGTCTTTATGGATGCACCCCCTCGGCATTTCATGCTTTACAAACAGCTTTCCACATGTCTTTCTCAGATATATTGAAATGCGCCCACACGGCAGACATGTTGACTCTAAACCTGGCGGAGTCATTTTGAGGGGGTGCTGAGTTAAAAAGTATCCAAGTTGTCAAAGATGAAGAGATGAAGTTGAGAGACTTCCCACATGAGATGCGAGAGATCACCCTGCTGGGCGGGATCTCTGTCCACTATCAGTCTCATTAAAATTAATGATCAAGGCTAAATGCCAAAGCTAAATTTCCTGCACAGACTGTCCCTTCTTATTAAAACACAAGATTTGAAAAGGCCAATACTCAGCCTCAGTCACTCGCTATGTGCACGAATGGTATTAAGTAGCTCTCTTTGAGGTTAAAAGAGAAATAGCTCAGGAGACATGCTGACTGTTAAACTCTGTATTTAATAAGAGAGGAGTGTATGAAATAGTTTTAATTTGGACAGATTAGAACGCAGCTCAGATGTTTCAAAAATCATTAGAATGTAATTTCAAGAAGTAAGCAGAAGGCAAGTTAGGTTTCCCCTAAAAGTGTTTCAGTCTATGTGCCACACTAAATTCTGTGCTCAGTATTAAGAACAAGAGAGCACAGGAAGATTCCATTCTAGATACAAAACTTTTCAAAACCTCTTCATAGTCAGCTAATTGCTAAATAAGATTAGTTTTGAGTTTGAGTTGAAACCTGCAGAACGATGGATCTCCAGTTGTAGCAAAGAGCAAAGCGCTCACACTCATCCATTCAGCAAGCCAGTTCTGTTCAGAGTACTTCATCCTCTTCACCAAGCACAATAATTAAGATGTCTATTTTACAGCAGAGGTAAATGACTAAACAGTCTTTAATAATCTGTTAGTATTTTCCAAAACTGGAAGTCTCTTGGTTTCAGAGCTTTGTTTCTCAACCTTTTTGAGTCATAGATCACCTCTTCCCCACTTAAAGGTGTCAGTCTAAGGGCTTGACTCCTACTCTATTAAATCCTGGAATTATATCATGAAATGTTGACATAAATACTGTAGAAGGTTGGTTACAAGGCTAGCTGTCTCAGCACTTGTACATGCAGCCTGTCTCTGTTTTAGACTGGAAGACTGGTGTGGAAGATTTATGGAAGATCTCAAGTTGTCAATAATACAGTCATTTCCCTCTTTTTTACAACAATTGTTCTGTGACCGCCAATATTTATTCAGCGACCTCAGTCTGAGAGCCATTTTAAGAGGGTCTTTTTGTTCTGATGCACAGCCATGTATTGAAAAGTGTGCAGGGCTGCAAATACTTTACTTGCAAGGCTCTTCTTATCTGACCCCAGCAGTGTCTACTGAAAAGAAATTTGCTGCATACAGGGACACAGAGGTAATTCCCACCAATTCTGCTGAAGAACCTGCCCCAGATTCATTGTGTTATAAAACTACCAACCGTACTTCACAGAGCGTCCGAGTCAGCACACAATTCTCCCACAGATTTGAGCTCCAGAAAGGAAACGGCTGAGCAGTTACAGGTGCAGGGAGTTCAACCTGGATCTTACAAACAAACATTCGTAAAAAGGGGCCCAGTAGGTCTCAGGGATCTGAGGCATGTTTGATCAGAAACAGCGATAACCATCTCTGTTGAGGAACTCCCCACACTCTGAAATGCTGACTGCTACCGTCTGCAGTAGCTTTCATCTGGCC
Organism: Brachypetersius gabonensis; assembly: GCA_037577145.1. Taxonomy (NCBI): domain Eukaryota; kingdom Metazoa; phylum Chordata; class Actinopteri; order Characiformes; family Alestidae; genus Brachypetersius; species Brachypetersius gabonensis. Next base: position 21,245 of record JBBJLR010104020.1, on the reverse strand, counting down.
ACAATCTCACACTAGACCAGAGATAAGCAGTGGCGTCATGTGTTTGAAAGGCTTTCCCTGTAAATGACATGACTTTCTCTGAAATTAATACATTAGAAAAATTACATGAAATGAAAATGATGATGTCTAAAATGTTCCTGTCCTTGGCTCTATGTTACATAATCGTATAACGGAGAATGAGCATTGCTCAATAGAGTAGAAAATGAAAGTCTTGATTGCTAATCAGAAGAGCATAAAATTATAGTTAAAGACTTTCATTTTCATGTTTGTTTGCATTATTTTTAGAATAGATCGCTCTGAGCACAATTACTGAGAATGATTGGGCATCACATTTAGTGTTTTGAGCAGAGAGCAGTGCACTGCAAAATTGTTTAATGCTATTTGGAGATTCTGGCCTAAAGGCTTGTCTGTTTTGTCTCCATGGCTTCATTTGTTTCACTAGGTTACTTGGTCTGGGATGCACATATTTTTAAAAGCTTATTTTTACATAATAAAAATCTGTCTATCTGTATATCTACCTGTCTGTTTGTCTATCTGTCTATACAAAAATTATATTTAAAAACATCACAGTAACAATAACACTAACCTATTTTCTATTTTCGCTTGTTCCTTTTGTTCCTTGTATTAGAATATGTCTTTCAGTTGAAGTTACAGCTTATATGACATTAACCTCATCAGTTATTTGATATGTGCATAGTTCATTTGCAGGCTAGGCATGTAACAATGTTTGAAGAGCTTTGTGATATTGCAATGAAAAAATGTGGCAATATGCATCATGGACATGTGACAGTGTGATAATCTCTTAAGAATGATATTTCATGTAACTATGTTAAACAAATCCTGCACATTCATACAATTTCTGAATATTAGGAGAATAAGGAATTGTATCCAGTTTACAATTCCTTATTCTTTATAAACACTATTTATTACTTTGTTGAATAAATAGTGTTTTGAACCATGTCTCCAGCTGGTGGCCTAATGGTTAGGGCGTTGCCAAACAGATTGTTGTGGGTTTGAATCCCAGGACTACTAGAGGCCCCACTGGATGCCCCTGTTGGTGGCAGAACCACTGCTTCACTTGGTGAATGGGTTCAATGCAGAGAAAGAATTTCCCACTGTTCACACTGTGTGCTGTGGTGTGTTCACGTGTGACTATAAGGGGCAGCTTTACTTTATAGTAACAATACTGTATTGTTATATTTCTAATATGAGTTCGCTGTACTATATGTGCTTTGGATAGTCTGAGTAAGCCCAGTTAGACTGTGTTTTTCTCTTAAGCTAAACTAGGCCTTTGCATCGCGTTCGGTGGTCTGTGACTTTTGCCTGGCCTGTGAAGTTTCATAAGCAAAGTTTACTTAGTTTACTGAGAGCAAGGCATACCCTACAGGGGTCTGAGTCAGAAAGGTGATGCACCTTGATACAGCATGTGGTGTGTTGCCTGTAGAGAACTTGTCTAAGCCAGTTAGACTGGCACCTTCCTTGTTAGTGAATAATTAGTAAACACTGCATGACTGACCTTTCAGGCTGCTAGTTCTCATCAGCATAAGCACCCGCACCAGACAACTACTCATTCTCATTATGAGTCATCATTTTAGATCTTTATGCTTACATTTAGTGCTTTTTTATAGGTTCCTTTCAAATACAATTAGGTCCCTTTCAGTCCCTATACAACATCCACACTCTTAGATTAAAGTAGTCTGACTTGTGATGCTGATGGTAATATATGTGGTGGCCTCATCTGTTTGTGCTGTCACTGGCTTAAATAGCATGCATTCATTTATGGTAGAACAGAGAGGCATGCAACTGTGCAGCAAGACCGGAGTTTGAACTCCTCCATTAAAAACAGAAAATGTCCATTTTCATTAAGCAGCAAAGGAACGCATGTGTAATTGAGTTTTAAAATGACGCAGACAGGAACAATCAAATGTGCATGAGACGGTGCACTCGAACAAAGCCGCCAGTCAGTGTGTGCTTTAAGAGTGGACTCGCTGCCACTTCAGCTCTAATGCCTGCTTGGAGTCGCAGCAATCACACAACTGCAGCCGTACAGTCACCCATTAGTCCTCCAAACCACTCCACAATAATTCACCACCCAAAAAAAAAGAAAGCTATACAGTCGTCTGTTACGGTGTAGTATGTTTCACATTAGGCACTTCGGACAATCTGAGCTTGTTACAGAGCAGCGTGGTTAGTTAAATATGGCTTAACTGAAGGCTAATTTTCAGCCTTTCCTCGGCCTGCAGAAAAAGAATGCAGGAGGTCTTTTGGTAAGTGATTGACACCTAGAATGTAATGCTGATCGTTTGTTTACAGACTGAGGAAAAGGTCTGCTGGCGGAACACGACTTGTTATAAGCCAGCAGGCAAAAAGTAGCAACACTGGGAGGCTTTCAGCACTCAATGGAAGCTTAAGGGCAGATATTATTCACTGGTGCCCGGACTACGATGATTCTGTGTATTTGTAAGGCCGTGGTAAAGGCCCCTGCCAGCCAGCAGCACTCTCTGCTACTCAGCGTCTGTCTGCACCAGCACAAATGGTTCAAACTGCACTTGGCGTGGGCATTAACGGAAATGAGATGAAGATTTCAACCTGACGGTCCGTCTACCAGGGCCCCCGCCACTGCAAACAGAGAAGCAGTATGCCATACTCAGCCATGCCTGCTGCAGGGACTTCATGAAACCCAATGGGAATTCGATTTAAGTGATAGTTCAACAAAAAAATCTAATTTACACTGTTTCCCATCCAACAACTGTAGCCAGTCATGCAAGATACGTTTGGTGGCAGCTGCTTTCTTTCGTTTTTCTACATGACTAATAATACTCACTAGTGGAAGATTATTTTACCAATTACTGTCCGGCAAACTCTGTGCCGCAGTCAACACCTTAAAGACCCACTCAGTAATTAAGTAATTTCAAATAAACTTTCTTTGTTGTTTTCTGACAGTGTACAAAATAAATATAATTTTCTGTTGAACTGGATAAGATGGGAAAAGATCGACCGGTTATGTCTCATTATAAAATCGCTCATGTTGACGAAAATGTTGTCGTCTATTTTTAAAGATATTTGCAATAGGCCACACCTTTTGTTGTTTTTTTTGTGAGCCTGTTCTTACGTGGTTCCATAAACATGTCATTGCTGAGGTCATATGCTGTCATGGCATATATATGACATATAACAGCTGTAATTATTATCAGGACAAAAGCTACAGTGTTTATTGTCATAACAGTTCATGTTACATGACACTGTTATACTAATAGATATAATGTTTCATGACAACTCATGACAGCACATGACATCTGCCATGACATGTTTTTGACACGGTTAAGTTGATTTTGTTCATATATAGTCTTATCAATTTTTTTCCATGCGCTTGGGTTGGAATTCTGTTGTTTGTTTGGGGATTTTTTTTTAGAACACACTAAGAGCCAACTTTGTCTGAATGGGTAAATTTATTCAAGCAAACAAAACATCATTCACAGGGCTAATCATTAACCTGATCTGTGGTCTGGACTTGATTTTGTGATTTGGCATGATTACAGCCCATTAAATGTGGCTACAATATAAAAGCTTTAGGGGACAAGCTGTTATCCAGGCTAGTGGAGGCTGCCTTTCCAGGGCAACACAAAGAAAGCTCTTGTCTCCTGCGCTCTTGTTTTCATGTATCCATAATGTACAACAAATAGCCTAATAAAGACCGAAGTGGGGAAACAGAAAGCCCTCTTATGTCTTCACAGTGTGTGGTATCTCCTGTGTGCGTGATAGCTCAGGACATTAGGGCATGTTATAGTGCTCTGGAGGTATTTGTCATTGCACAGCAAGATAAATGATTCATACTATACTCTGTTCTACGCAGACACAGGCTTAAGGCAACACATTTTGACATCAGGGACAAGTTCACAAGTTCACAGCACACGTTTGAACAAAGACTGTCCTCTCTGGACTATCAATTTTGCTCTAATTTCGCCGGAAACATTATCATCATATTATCATATTATTCTTGACACAACAGATATATAAACATTGTTTATGCAGTTATGACAGAGTAATGCTACTTAATGTGCAATTGAATTAATTGCACACTTGAAAGCATTTGCAGCTGTCACACCGAACATGCATAGCATTGCATAATCTGCATGCACGCTGTACTATTAATACAAGAATGCCATGAAAAATGAAAGAAAGCCTCTTCATTGTTCTCTAAATAGAATAGAGTAATTACCTTTATTTTCCAAAGCATTGTGATCTGATAAACCTGCATGGTTATGATAAGAGACATTCTATTCAGTTAAAGGATTCAGTAATTGACTTACAGCTTAATAGTGAACTAGTAAATGCATTCTGTAAGACAGGCAAAGGTTCATTTGAGAACACATTTATTTTGCAGTAACACTTCGATAGCTGTACACTCAGTCTCTCTTACTCAAACTCAATCCTTCTTACTCAACCCTTTAAAATAGTAGTTGCTAGAAAGTCTGATACAGTCAAAAGACTATAGAGAGTACTACTATGTACAAGACTGCAGAATGGTTAAAATCTTTACTACTGAAAAAAAATTTCTGCCTTTAAACCTACTCTTCATCGATGTTATCTTCTCACTAGATTCAGTTTATTGGGTTGTATCTCCTTTTGCTTTATACCCATCTTTCTCCAAAAACAAAGAGCTGCATTATTGTCAAAGTTTCACCTGACCTGAGTACATTGAACCGACAAAGTTCCGGTTTGTCTAAAGATGTGCAAATTTTAGATATGCTTTCGGATGTGCTTCACTTTTTATAGAGAAATGTTGTATGGGGCATAGAAATGGAGATGACAGTAGTCATTGATTTTTGTCGTCTGTGTAACTGTTGTTCCTAAAAGGAATCTGGAAGGCATGGCTCAGACCAGATTGGTGCTTGTCCTCAACAAAGGGACCGGACCTCACTCTTCTTATGATGATGTGTTTTCAGCCTCTGGGAAGAAGCAAAAAGATGGAAAGTGACTGTGAGCTGATAAAAGTGTTTAAGACTGGGAGGAGAGGCCGCTGTGAGAGAGTGTTTCCCGGAAGCCACTCTCCTGAAGGAGATGGATAGAGAGTGTGTGGGGCGGCCATGACACGCATAAATGAGTGACATCAAAGTGGGTCTTAGGCAGCACTGTGCTGGAAAAGTCATTACGAGGCAAAGAGGGAAAAGAGAGAGAAAGACAGGAAAAAGGCAATGCTTATCTGAGGAGCTGTAATGTTGGCCCACTCCTCTGGCCTCCAGCGTCAAAAAGACCAAGGCTTGAGTTTCATTGATGCTCAGCAGTCTAATATGTATGTAGAGCTCCAACACTGATCTTATCACTTCAGCTGCACGTTCTGGCTCGTGATGCTGGTGCTAGATTAGGTCTGTCCTCCACTCTACAACAGTTCGTTCTTGTTAATGAGCAGATTAGCAGGACGATCTTGTTACAGCAGGGGAAACACTGAGTTGTACGGAGCAGAGTTGCACCAGGGGCAGCAGTACCACGGTGTAAGCATGGTGTAATGTGATATGAATTAATTTATTCATCTATGTAGTTCATTGAAACAACTGTAGAAATTCACTCAATAATATTTGTGTGTGTTTAAGCAGAGGACGATATATTATCGTGATTGTGTTTTTATCTTTTACACTTTTGGCACATTTTTGTCATTTCCTGACACGCATGTCAGACATTAAAGCCACTCACTATGTGATTTATATATGTATTTACATAATTACATTTGAATAGCTGTGCCTTGATGTTTTTGCCATTCCCACATTAACTCGTCTTTGAAAATTTGATCGTGAGAATATATTCTCAGTCTTGCAAGGATTGATTTTAAGATTAAAGGCTAGAATGGAAGTAATTCTCCATTAACTGTGCTTTATGTGATGCAATTCTTCATAAATCCATTTCTTAATGATGCAGGTCCTCCTTCACACAGGCTGTCAGAGACTAAGACAGTTCGTCTGCAGCATAACAAGAGTTTAACAAAGAGAGAGAGAGACTGACAAAGACAGACAGACAGACAGACAGCATGGTATGAAAATGTATTGTATTTTGTGTTGTACATTTGGATGTTCTTACATTGAAATTGTCAGACTGTTCCATACTTTCAGTATCATGGTTTCTAAATTATAGAACACATTATCACAGTGTCTTCACCTCTTCACTAAAAGTCCTACATCGTTTCTCCTGTTAATATTCTCTCTCCCCTTCTGATGTCCAGTAGTTCAGTTGTTATTGCTGATATTGTGTTGTTCATTTTATTTAAGAAAAAAAATATGATGTGCAACATTTAGCACATAGTATTATTTTGATGATGATTATTATTATTATTATTATTATTATTATTATTATTATTATTATTATTATTATTGCAACGGCCACCATGCTCTCCTCCCATAGATTTCCTTCCCCTTTCCCTGAGTATTAGTTTTCTGTTATTTCCTGTGTTTACTTCTGTGTTTCCCCGTGTCTGGTTCAGTCTCATTCCACCTCCTGTCCTCCCTTCCTCCCTTTCCCCCTTGTTCCCTATCTAGTCTCCGTATTCGGTTTGTGTCGCGTCCCTTCATTATCAGTTACACCTGTGTCTCGTTTCTGTGTTCTTATTTAAGCCCCAGCCGATCCCTTCCTCTTTAAGTCAGTATTTGTCTTTCTCCCCATGGTGTTTGGTTGTTGTTTTCTAGTTGTGAAGTTTGATGCTCTGTCTGTTTAATATCTGTGTATGTTCTCTGTTTGCAGGTCCATGTTCCTCCTCCTTATGGTTTTCTGTTCCATGCTGTAGGCACCCTTGGCAGCCTCGTGTTCTGCTCTCTGCTCTCTGCTCTGCGAGAGAGGGTCAAACCCTTTGACCTTGAGTTTGGTTTTTTCTTTGTTTCTTTGAGGAGCACAGGCCTAGCCTTTGTTTACCTCCTGTTGTTGTTCTGTGTGTTGTAAATAGCCCCGTTGTGTTCACTTCTCAGTTGTGTATTTCTTGTGCATTTAGTGTGTTTTGGTCTTTTGTTGGTTTACCCTGAATCGGGGATTGTTTTTGTGTTTGTATTTCTTCATTAAAACCTTATCTATAACTGTACTGTGGCGTCCTCCCCCTTTCCTTCCAGAACCACACTGTGACAGAATACTGACTTCACCACTCCCCATGAACGCCGCAAAGACACCCCTGCCTGGAGACGAGAGGCCCCCCGCATCAATGTCGGACCACGCCGTCATCAAACAACTGCAGGGGCACCAACAACAGCTGGTGTTTCTCACCCAAGCTGTGCAGGAGCTTTTGGAGACCCAAAGGAGAGCTACGACACCACCTGTTTCACTTCCAGCTCCAACACCATCTGTATCCACTGCTCAGCTGCCCGAGTGTCTGCAGGATTGGCACATCACTCTTCCCTCCCTGAGAGGTATGCGGGAGATCCGAGTGGGTGCAAAAACTTTCTCTTGGCCTGTGATTTATTCTTCACAGAGAACCCCGGACTTACTGACAAGCAGCGGGTGTCGACTGTCATCCAGAGACTGACGGGGCGGGCTCAGTACTGGGCAGCGGCTGTCTGGAGAGGAGGTGGCCTCAGCACCTCCTCCTACGACGTCTTCATCGAGCAATTCCAGACGGTCTTCAATCACCCCGGTCAGGGACGAAAGAGCGGTACTCGTCTGCTCCGGTTAAGGCAAGGCACGGGCTCTGTCTGTGAGTATGCGCTCAAGTTCAGAATCCTGGCCGCAGACAGTGGCTGGAACGATGAAGCCCTGCTCACTGTGTTCCGTGAAGGACTCAACTCAGAGGTACAGACGGAGCTCGCCTGCCGGGATGCAGACCTCGGGTTGGAGGATGTAATCAAGCTGGCTATCTCCCTGGATTTACACCTGAGAGAAAGATTCGGGGATTCCAGGCCCGCTTCCTGCGTCTCACCCACTCATTGTCGGACCCTCCAACCCCGTCGAGCACCACCTGTCGCTGTCGTCCCTGTGCCGGGAGAGCCCACCCCAGAACCTATGCAATTGGGGGCGTCTCGGATGGAGCGACGCCAACAGCAACAACAGGCAGGGGTGTGTCTCTACTGCGGGCAGAAGGGACACTGGCGTCTGAAATGTCCATTGAGACCGTCATCGACTGCCTTGACTCAGGTTTTAGCTTTCCACTTCACACAAATCAGTTTGTTATACCTGTTTGTCTGGTTTTGACCCTGTTCCTTCTGTTTGTGCCCTCATAGATTCGGGATCAACTGGGAATTTTATAGCACACTCCCTCGTCGCGTCCTTGAATATTCCCACACGTACGTTAGCCAAACCGATCACGGTTCGTGCCCTTGATGGTACAACTCGTCTGTAACACCCCACTTCGTTCCGTCACAGTTCCCATTTCCCTCACCGTCCAAAACACTCACACCGAAGTTTGCACATTTATTGTTCTGCCCCAATCACAACACCAACTCATTTTAGGGATTCCCTGGCTGTGGCTCCACAACCCCCAGATTAATTGGCACGAGCACCGTATCATGTCATGGTCCTCGTCCTGTCATACTACCTGTCTAGATTCGCAATTACCCCTACACTCCACCTCTATTGAGAGTCCCCAGTCTTCCACACCCGTTGATATACCTTCACAGTATACTGATTTAAAAGAAGCGTTTTCTGTATCAAGGGCTACCCGTCTTCTTTCACATAGACCCTGGGACTGCACGATCGCCTGATTCCAGGAAAAAACCCTCCTCGGTCACGTATCTATCCATTGTCTGAACCAGAGAACCAGGCAATGGAGAGATACATGTCCGAGACCCTGGGGCAGGGGTTCTCAGGAAATCACGCTCCCCCACCTCTGCCAGTTTCTTTTTTGTGAAGAAGAAAGACGGGTGTCTCCGGTCGTGTATTGACTATTGTGGGCTCAAATTACGGTTAGGTATACGTACCCTCTGCCCTTAATCCCGGCAACTATCGAGCAGCTTTGGGGATCCACTGTTTTCACAAAGTAAGATCTCCGAAGCGTGTACAACCTGGTGCACATCAGAGTGGGTGATGAATGGAAGACCGTGTTCAGTACCGCTTCCGGCCATTATGAATATTTGGTAATGGCTTATGGCTTGGCCAACGCTCCCTCTGTATTTCAGGGGTTTGCTAACGATGTCCTACGGGACATGTTGGACCAATTTGTGGTCGTCTACATAGGTGATATTCTGATTTATTCCCGGTCGTTTAAGGAGCATGTACAGCACGTTAGGCAAGTACTCACCCACCTTTTGGAGCACGGGTTGTATGCGAAGGCCAACGCTCCCTCTGTATTTCAGGGGTTTGTTAACGATGTCCTACGGGACATGTTGGACCAATTTGTGGTCGTCTACATAGGTGATATTCTGATTTATTCCCGGTCGTTTAAGGAGCATGTACAGCACGTTAGGCAAGTACTCACCCGCCTTTTGGAGCACGGGTTGTATGCGAAGGCCGAGAAATGTGAGTTCCACAAAGAGGAAGTCACGTTTCTCGGCCACCGCATCGGCCGGGATGGGGTTGCCATGGAGGAGGCAACAGTAGAGGCCGTTACCGAGTGGCCCGAGCCCACGACAGTCAAGGGCGTGCAACGGTTCCTGGGGTTCGCCAACTACTATCGCCGATTCATAAAGAATTACAGTACAGTGGCTGCCCCTCTGACTTCCCTCCTCCGAGGTTCACCTAAAACCATTAGTTTTAATCCCGAGGCCCGGATTGACTTCAATTGCTTAAAGAGAGCGTTTAGCACTGCTCCCATTCTAAAATTGCCTGATCCAGAGAGACAATATACGGTGGAGGTAGATGCCTCGGAGGTAGGGATCGGGGCAGTCCTGTCCCAACATCACGACTTCCCCAGGAAATTACACCCCTGTGCTTTCTTCTCGAGGAAACTGACTGAGGCGGAGAGGAAATACGACATCGGCAACCGCGAGCTGCTGGCTGTTAAGGAAGCGTTGGAGGAGTGGCGCCATCTATTAGAGGGAGCCCGGCAGCCTTTCGTAGTCCTCACCAATCACCGCAACCTGGAACATGTCAGAAAAGCAAAGAGGTTAAATCCCAGACAGGTACGATGGGCTTTATTCTTTGCCAGATTCACCTTCCAGATCGCGTATTGTCCGGGTGCTCTGAACGGCAAAGCCGATGCCTTGTCATGGTTATATGTGGCCGAAGAAGAAACCGGCAAGCATGAGCCCATTCTACCACCCCAGTATTTCGCTGCCCCCCTACAGTGGAACTTAGACGACATTATAAATGAGGCACTGGCAGGTATCCCAGTCCTACCTGAGTGTCCCGCAGACAAGGTCTTCGTTCCTGAGGGATTGCGACAGAGGGTGGTAGAGTGGACCCATGTGACCCCAGCTACTGGCCACCCAGGCGTTACGCGAACCCTGGAGGTTGTAACGCGAAAGTAGTGGTGGCCCTCCGTCTCTCAGGATGTAAGGGAAATGGTACTTTCGTGTTCAGTCTGTGCGACGACAAAAAGCCCTCATGCTCTCCCAGTGGGGAAACTAATGCCCCTACCAGTGCCGGACAGACCGTGGTCCCACTTAGCTGTGGACTTTGTCACGGATTTGCCGGCATCAAAAGGGTGCACTGCTGTCCTGGTTGTGGTGGATCGGTTCTCGAAAGGTTGCTGGTTCATACCATTTCGTTCTCTTCCCTCTGCTCAATGGGTCGCGGATGCTCTGTTCCAGTCCGTGTTCCGGGTGTACGGTATTCCGGAGGAAATCGTGTCAGACCACGGTCCCCAGTTCATATCTCGAGTATGGAAGGCGTTCCTGGGCCACCTGGGGTCAACGATTTACCTGACTTCAGGGTACCACCCTCAGTCCAATGGACAAGCTGAACGTACCATCTAAGAGCTCTGCTGTTTCCTCTGGGCTTACTGTCACAATCAGCAACTTGACTGGGCAGACTTCCTCGTCTGGGCAGAGTACGCCCAGAACTCCCTGCGCCACTCCGCCACCGGCCTGACTCCTTTCGAGTGTGTGCTCGAGCGTCAACCCCCGCTCTGCCCGTGGGACCAGAGCATCACTGAGGCTCCAGGAGTGGATGACTGGTTCCGTCGGACTGAGCGGGTGTGGGAGGATGCACACACTTCCATCCAGCAGGCAGTTCGTTGGTTTAAAGACCGTGCCGATCGTCAGCGGAGGGCGGCGCCTCCTATCAAGGAGGGTGACCTTGTTTGGCTGTCCACTAAGGACCTCCACTTAAAGTACCCCTGTTCTAAGTTGTCCCCTCGTTTTTCTGGTCCCTTTTTGGTTCTTAAGCAGAAACCTGTTTCTTTTAAACTTCAGTTGCCCCCTGATTTGAAAGTTCACACTGTCTTCCATGTGTCTCTCCTTAGGTCTGTTCATCCCGATCCCCTGAACAAGAGCGAGATGGCCGCCACACCGCCCGAGCCACTCTCGGTCGATGGTACTCCTGCCCACCGCGTGTGCTCCTTGCTCGACTCTCGTCGTTGCAGAAGTGGGTTGGAGTACCTGGTGGATTGGGAGGGGTACGGACCCGAGGAGAGGAGTTGGGTTCCGGCACGTGACATCCTCAGCCAGGTGCTGAAGGATGAGTTCCACGCTGCGCGACCGGATCGCCCGGCCCCTCGTCCTCGGGGTCGGCCTCTCTGTCAGCCGATCCTCCCGGTCAACATAGGAAGGCGACGTGTCTCTCAGGATCCCCAGGAGAGGATTCAGCCTGGAGAGGTGGGTACTGTAACGGCCACAATGCTCTCCTCCCATAGATTTTGTTCCCCTTCCCCTGAGTATTAGTTTTCTGTTATTTCCTGTGTTTACTTCTGTGTTTCCCTGTGTCTGGTGTTGTTCTGTGTGTTGTATATAGCCCCGTTGTGTTCACTTTTCAGTTGTGTATTTCTTGTGCATTTAGTGTGTTTCGGTCTGTGTTGGTTTACCTTGAATCGGGGATTGTTTTGTTTTTTTTGTTTTATTTTATTTTATTTTTTTTGTGATTGTTTTTCTTCATTAAAACCTTATCTATAACTGTGCTGTGGCGTCCTCCCCCTTTCCTTCCAGAACCACACTGTGACTTATTATTATTATTATTATTTATATTATTCTTTTATTTTTGTTGTTGTTGCTATTGTCGATGATAATAATAATAATAATAATAATACTAATAATGCTACTACTACTACTAATAAAAATAAAAAATACTAGTAGTATTAGTAAATGCAAAACTAAAATAATACTAATATTGTGTGTGTGTGTGTGTGTGTGTGTGTGTGTGTGCCTGCGTGAAGACTGGCTGATTAATAGACTGATGTATGATAAACAGATGTGGCAGCTTTGGCAGCCCTGTAGCTAAATATGATCATGCCAGAAAAGCTACTTTGAACTGAACTGAGTTGTGAGAGACGTCACATGATTAGATGAAATTAACTGACCATTCAAATTCTTTACCATTACAGATCCTATGCCCACGCACGCAGATCTATGCAAACACACAGTTACATGAACGTAAACTATGCAGACAAAGAACATCCTGTTTTAGTAAAAGCTTCAGATCAGGAGAGATCAATGCGAATGCCCTGCTCTCTCCGCCTCCGCTCTTAGCCTCAGCTGCGTCTTATGAATAAAAATTTATGACTGCTCTAAATGGAAAAGGGAGAGCAATAACTCTTTGCTCTCTGTTTATATGTGTTTTATTATGTTTTGTAATACGTTGTAATATGTTGGCAACAACTTTTTGTTTATTGCTTTGCCAGGGAAGAGAACTGAGACTGGAGGACGTTTGGGAAACTTCTGCCACTCTAATGGTTCAGTGGTGCACTTTTCTGATTAATTTGTGCTGAAATGTTCTGTTAACATGTCTTATAATGACGTCGCAGCTGATTAGTGATATTATTGTTCACATGATGACAGCATCATTGTTTAATAAATGGCATAAAGTTTATGTGTAATAACCCCAACAAACACAAACACACACACACACACACAGAAAGTGAATACTGCTGATCAAGGGGGAAATACTTTTCCAAACAGCGTGTAAAGCTGGTACCTTCTTAACCCAAAAAGGTTTAAAGCAAACTGAATACATATGTAAGATAAATAAAAAACTGATTGTAAGTAAAGCCAGTAGCATTGATTATCTTACAAGGGGTGGGATGTAAGGCATCAAGCAAACAGTCAGTTCTTCAAGTTGATGTGTTGGAAGTAAGAAAAATAGGTAAGTGTATGGATCTGACTGACTATGACCAGGGCCAAATTCTGAAAGCTGGTCATAGCATCTCCAAAACAGCAGGTCTCATGGGGTGTTCCTGGTACAGAGTGGTTAGAACCTACCAAACGTGGTCCAAGGAAGAACAACTGGTGAACTGCTAAGAGGGTCACAAGTACCCAAAGCTCACTGACGTGTGTGGGGTTGAAGTTCATTTAGGCTATAATAGAATGGTGTTAGAATGGTGTATTACAGCTTGCTGTGTATTGGGCTGCTTAGCTGCAGATCAGTCAGAGTTGCCATACTGATTCCTGATCCCACCTACAATAAAAAATGTGATCAATAGAGCTGTCAATAAGTCCTTGATAGTAATGAAATATGGTCTGATGAATCATATTTTCTTTTACATCATGTGTAAGGCTGGGTGTGTTTTCACTAACCTGAGGAAGAAATGGCACTAATACACTATGCAAGCTGGCAGAAGCAGTGTGATGCTCTCGCCAGTGTTCTGCTGGGAAATTTTGTGTCATGGCATTCGAATAGTAATCCCCAATGGCAGCAGCTTCTTTTAGCAGGAGAATGCTCTCAGCCACACTGAAAAAGCTACATGTATGGTTTGAGGAATATCACAGAGTTTATGCCTTTGACCTAGCCTTCAACTTCCCCAGATCTCAATCCAGTGGCATGTGTGGGATGTCATGGACAAACTAGTCACATCAATGGAGGGGCCATCTCACAACTTACAGGATCTGCTTCTAATGTCTTGGTGCCAGACAGCACAGCACACACCCAGAGGTCTTGTGGGGTTCATGGCTTGATGAGCTGTCTTTGGTGCAAGGGGGACTTACACAAAACTAGGCAGGTGGTTTTAATGTTAAAGCTGATCAGAGTATACACACATTTGTAAATCACTATATGGGTGGTAGTCTGCAGAAACATGACAGATGTAGCTGAAGTCTATTTCAAATTTTTAATCATTTTTTCTACATCATGATTTGTTGTTTATTGACATTTATATCATGTCTATTTGACATAAATAAATGTTTATTGTTTTGTACTTTGCACTTGAGAAGAGAAATGCTGTTAGCAAGCTTCATAGTAGGAGGTAGACTCAAGTTAGGAGGAGCTGATGAAGTGGCTCTTCAGTCTATATAGCCCTATATGGCTTGCATTGAAATTCATCATAATGTCTGGATTTCAAAAGATTAGTACATATTTATACAGTGGAATCTTTAAACATGAGTTTCTCAGTTTTTGGTTTTTTTTTTAAATATCTTAAAAAATAAAAAATACTGTGTAGGCCTATGAAATACTGTTTTTAAAGAAACATTCAAAGCACAAAAAGTCTTGGTTTTTGCACGCCAGCACACATGAGCTGTTCCTCAGACAGTGAGGAGCCCCAGGTTCAGAAACACACACACGCTGCACATCAACCCGGCTGCTGCACAGATAAAAAGAGTCAGGAGACACTGGCCTGTCGCTACAGTGGATAAGTACGTGTGCTATGAGATTTCCCAGAGCTGTGCTGTCTGACGACATGCTCTTTCTCTCTCTTTCACTCTCTCTCTCTCATCTCTGCTGGCGGACAGAGAGGCAGCAGCCGGTGCAGGAGCTGTTTTACCCATCACCTATTCATCATTGTGTGTGTGCTCTCATCCAAACCCAAGCCGTAACGGCAGTGGTCCACAGTCTGCACACTGGGAATCCTTCCTTGTCTTCATTTCATTGTTTAAATGTCTGTTTATCATTAATGGATGTGTTTAATAGCCTATAATTGATACAGGTGTAACATTTTGAATGTCTTTCAGACCTATTAATTAAACATAGCATTTTTTTGAGCCCACAACAGTGGGTCACCCACAGCACTGCTTCTGCTTCTGGACATCCACAGCACTGCCTGGTTTCAAGTGTAGCTTGGTTCAACGAATTTGATCCAGCTCACCAACTGATCATGGAGCCCTTCAAGAGATGTGGATCAGAAATGTTGTGGTAGGGAATACTGAAACTTTGCAGAGCCGTGGGTCACCAGGAGCAAGATTAAGAAACACTGGTCCACATTGTTAATATTTGCAAGCGTGTAGTTGACATTTTTAACTGTGTATAAAAGTGTACAGAAGTGTGTTCTCTGTAGAGGATGTTTATTCATGATTCAATCAATTATTTATTGACCTTTTGATAATGTTTATCTGACATAAATAAATGTTTATTGTTTTTTACTTTGCCCTTGAGAAGAGAAATGCTGTTAGCAAGCTTCATAGTAGGAAGTAGACTCAAGTTAGGAGGAGCTGATGAAGTGGCTCTTCAGTCTATATAGCCCTACGTGGCTTGCAAAAGTTTTCTTCCTCATTAAAACCTGTCACAATGTCTGGATTACAAAAGATTAGTACATATATTTTTCTGTTCTGTATCCTTAATGTGAACTTTTATGCTGTAATAATGCATTTTCATAGATAAAAACCTTTTGTTCTAACTAAAAAAACATGCAAATATAGGGTTTGCATGAGTATGTAGTGATTTGTCCCCAGAATTTATAGAGATCCTCTGGGTGGGAACAGGACCTCTGCACAGCATGTTTATTCATTTTCACTAAGAAAAGTAACTGTGGAACCCATGTACTAAAGGAGGCTAACTAAATTTCTAATACTAAAGCTCCAGACTCGAGGCTCTCAAAAACTGCTTAAGCAATAGATCATGTTAATTTGTCCTGGTTCAGTTACGATCAGTAGAGTGCTTTTTAATGTTGATTTAAATTAAAATAATAACTTCTTTTCTGATCTAAATTTAGATTCTGTGTCAATGACAAGTATAGAGAAGGTATGGGTTGGTGCTTCATTTTGCAGTTGGTTGTTGTGCCCAGAAGACCTGCAGATGTGTTTCCTAACTCCTAATTGACAGCTTGTGCTCAGAGCTCCACATGTGGTGTGCACTTGACCTACTTAGGAAGTGCTCCCGTATCATCCCTAAAGCCCTACAGGAACAAAATAGGCCTAGACATGTTTCATAATTGCCAACTTCTTAAAGTAGCTGACTGGGATCACCATGCCTGGCTGTTTGATCCTTACTTTTGTCTGGTTTGCTGGTATGAGGAAAAGAGCCTGCGCTCCATCTGCAGAGCATTCCTGCAATCCATCCAGGTTTTTATTTTTTTTCAGTGAATAGTTTGGTCTGGTGAAGCGTCAAGCATGGCCCATAAAACTGCTGTCTGACCGTCGGCCCGTCCCTCTCTCTCTCCCGCCCCTGCCCTCTTTATAACAGGAATCAGTTCTGATTATTTACTTTCAACTCATCTGGCCAGACTGCTCAACACCAGCCTTCCTTTGAAGATGACTGCACCACAGCTCCACGCTCAAACACACTTTGCTTGTTCCAGTATACAAACTCTTTAGTGCTCGTGCCAACGAAGAGTTTTCATTTAGCCAAGAGTAAAGATGAAGAATACAGTAATGGGACTCTTACGGACCGTTGACTTAAGTATGTTAAGCATCCTTAAAGATGCCATTTTTACATTCTTGCTTTCACATGTTGACTCAGTCCCTTCACTTCCTGCCATGCTCTCTCACTCTCACTCTCTCTTTCTTCCTCTCTCACCCCCACACACACTAATCTGCAGGCAGCACATCTGTACATGGCGTCACAGGCGCACTATCCAGTGTGTCACTGTGTCTGGGAAATGCTAAACATTTCATTTCAGAGCAGTGGACTCCCACTAAAGAGTCTCCATCCCCTATGTGTCCATGTGAAGTAGCATGCGCAGTGTTACTGGTGCCTTTGCCCATTCAAATGCATGTTTATTAAAAAAAATACTGCTGCTTTTTCCCATTACACATTCCTGTTTCCAGCTGTGGAGCAGCAGGGTGTAAGAGAGGATGGACAGATTGTTTTTTCTATTCCTCTCTTCCTCTCTCTTTCTCTCTCTCTCTCTCCATAAGTGCACATGGTGGTCTGCTGCTGCGCATATGGAGTCTTAGGTTATTTTTCTTAATGGTGGCTCAGCATTCACATAGGTCTTGTGTGTGTGTGACTCAAGCAATGCAAGAATGGCCAGCCAGAATGAAGCCCCCCACCCCAACACCCTGCTCTCTCTCTCTTTTACACACACACACACACACACACACACACACACACACACACACACACACACCAGACCCTCATCTCAGCCAGAGTTTGACCTTATGGCCTCTATCACCATCATGCCTGCTATAGCTCATCACTCAGTCACCTGCCAAGTGTTTTCATAGGGGAAATACCCATTTAGAGCTCATTAATCACGGCTAGGCTATATTTAAGCGGCTATGAGCTCACCTATGAGTTCTTCACTGACTGTGGTCATTCAGGCCTTGGGCCTGGCCCGGCCCGGCTACTGTACACACTGCATGTTCTAGAGCTATCCATGCTGTTCAGTGGCAGAGCCAACAGAACAGAGTCTCCTATGGCTGAGCATCTCCCTGGATCTACTGACAGCTCCTCAGGTCAGCATTATAGGGAAGTGTTGTGCAACTAGTTGCAAGCTACAATTATTTCAAATCATTTTATCAGACAATTTCTATGCAAATTCACTTCACATTGACTTAAAAACCATAATAAAATAAATTGACCACAAGTGCATTGTAATACAGACAGCAAACAGAGCAGAATAAACTCTGGCAAAGGCAAGCAGATATCATGTTAACTAGCTAGGTAAGCTAACTTGTTGACAGCAAATATTAGCAGTTTTATGTTCTTGTCCATGATGTGTCAACTGATCCATCATTTGAATATAAATTGTTTGACACAGTCACAGAACAGGCTGTATTCAGTATGTGACTGGCTGCTCCCTGAAACTATAGAGATTGTTGTAGCTGTAGCAGTTGAATTTTCCAATCAACAGTTTAATTCGTTCCAGAGGTTCAATGTAGTTGTGTTCAGAATTAAAGCAACTGAGGCTGCATTCAGTTTTCACCATGTGATGCCAGCCTTAGAGTTCAAGAGTTTATAAGCTCAGAGTAACACGTTGTACTCCTTTTTCCATTTCAGTCCTTTATCAACTTTCTTTCACAATAACGTTGCTTGCGATTAGTCAGATGATGAATGGATGTCTCTTCAACACCAAGTGGAGCTTCTTTGACTCCTCCGAGCAGGAAAACTTGAACCTGAAGTCTCCTTGGAGTGTAACTGACTCATTCACTCCACACCTCTCCAACTAAATCTTGACCATCCCAGACTCCATGCAGCGTTGGTTCCCAGAGGCCATACCCAATCACTAGAGAGGAAACAGAGCCTCTCCATTATTGCAGTCTCCCTGTTTTTTACCCGCATGTGGTTCTGATTTTGCCATGAGGCAAAGTATTTTCTTTGGAGGCGGCAGTCGGCAGCCAGCAGCCCGGCTGAGTTTACTGTTACAACGCCGTTCTCCCTGAAGCCGAATGTCTGTTCCTCTCTGTTCCTGCTTCCTCCAACAGGGAAGACGAGCCTAGGAGCAATGCAGGCCTACTCATGGGGGGCTTTAGCCACTGTCCAGCATTAACCCCCTACGAAGACAGGAGCCCACTAGAGTCCTCTCCTGCGGGTTATAGAAAGTTCATACTCTGAGCCTGTGGTGTGGTTGAGCAGGTAAAGATGGCTGCTAAGATTTTAAATCAGGACTCATGTTATATTATTTATTCATTTCATTTTGGATACAGCACCACTGTATGCTGTATAACTATGATGAACATAACAAGATGTTACTGATTTTATTATTTCAGTTATTATTATTTAATTTTATTATTTTTCATTTCATTTTATGTTTACTTCATTCTCAAAGCCATAATGTGCTCTTAGGAATTGTCTGCAGTTTCCATTATTTTCCTGGACATTTCTGCTTCTCATTATCTGAATGTACAGCACCAGCATCATATTAGAATCATTGTATACTAATTAACTGCATTTACAGTCAGTGATATTGGATGCAACACTACATTAAGGGTCACAACGTTCACTATATTAAGCATTAGCATCTTTTAGTAACTGATTAAATACTTAATACCTGGCAACAGAATACTCTGAAAAAAAAAGTTTAGTTTTTCATTGCTTCACAGTTTATGTACTCATACCTGTGTATTGCTAACTGCTGTTTATTACACTGAAATCAAGCTAATGATTGAGTAAAATACAAATACATACAAAATGTATATGTTAGTTCTTTTAATTTTCTGTTAATTATTTCTACAGGTGTGTTGTTACTCCACAGTCCTTGGGCTTTACTAGCTATGCTCTTTCACCACCACATATTCATTGACCACATTGTGCTCACAGCTGTATTTACATTTTCACTATTAATTAGTCCAAACATCCAGTTACATAACCAGACATTTCAGTGTAATATTTCCCTCCAAATAAAATGACGGTCTACAAAAATCACAAATAAAACATGACTAGTTCATGTGAAAATATAAATTAATAGTTTATTTAACAGATCATTATAAGAACACTAAGTGCTTCTTAGTTCTTAGTTTACTTCTTTACTTATTTTATATTGTTGAGACTCTCTGTTACACCGCTGGCACAGTATATCTTCCTTACATGCTTGTGTGTGTTTTATTTGTTGCAGATGAAGCTGTGCTCCTTCCCTGCAGCAGGGGAAACAGGTTCAGGCCTGCTGTTTACTGCTCAGCACAGCTGAAAAACACATTAGGCCTGTTTTGCCCCTCTGTTCCCATGAGCGGCACACACACCTACTCAATCTGCCACTGATGGGCTCTGGAGAGTTCTGTTTATTAGCAGAGGCTATATTTTCAGCTCATTGCAGATCAGAGGTCACTACAGGAGGGTTAAACTGACACATTGGATAGTGGGAGGGCTCCGAGCAATCCAGGAACTCCAGGGGAAAGCAATCAATTGGAGTAGTAGCTGTCTGTATGGGAAATGCAGGCTAACGATCTTCAGCCAAAATAAGACTTTACAAATGGTAAGTGTTTGAAGAGACATTGCCCTCCGACAGCCAAGAATGACACTAATGCTTGAGTAAACCCAAAGATATCACCCGCAGTGTGACTGCTGGCTAAACCTGGGGAAAAGATTCGTAATCATGTTAAATATACTCCAAAGAAGGAACGGGAATTTACATTTGTATCTTGTTCTTCCATTAAATTTTATTTTTCACAGCTTGTAGCTATGACCATAAAGTTCCATTGTGTAATTTCCATCACTTTACTCATGATTAGAGTTCACAAGTGCTGAATTTCAGTAATCACAGTTGATGTTATTGTTATTACAAGCGTTATCTACCTACCTTTGTTTAGCTCACATATAAGTTCATGTGGTTGTTGTGTCCTTTAACAGCTAATATAGCAGGTGAATGGTGTTGAGAGGTGTTTCCACTGGCGTTTCAAAAGTGAAAGCCTCTGACCCTGGGACATGCATCACTCCCTCGGTAATTACGTCAATTACTTTTCCATAACAGCACTCAAATACTTATGCATGCGATGAGTATAAGAGTTTCCATATGAAATTCATGCACGTTTACTGCAGCAGCTCTGAGAAGGTTTTTCATTTTAAAACACTGTCAACATTGAAATGCATGTTTAACACATTTTCAGACGCTTTGATTGTTAAATTCATATCTAACTGACACTTTTGGACTGGAAAGGTCTTTTATGACAGTTGTTGTTCTCACAAATCTATTAGATCACCAAAGGACTGAAGACATGCTTTCCCTCATACAATACATTTGTTTTACATATTTTGGAAGTTGATACACTTGTTTCCATTGAATAGATTACAGTAATGACTTATTTATTAATGAATTTCTGCCGTGTTCATATTAGAAGTGTCTACATTCACTTACTCCTTGACATTTGAGTGAAAGATATTGTCAAGGTGCCAGTGACGTCATTCATTAAGTGACTCCTAACACGTACGTCCGCCAGCAAATACACACACAGACCCACACACACACACACACACACACAGACAGACACACACACGCAGACCCACACACACACACAGACACACACACACACACAGACAGACACACACACACAGACCCACACACACACACAGACAGACACACACACACAGACCCACCCACCCACACACACACACACACACACACACACACACACACACACACACACACACACACACACACACACACA
>JBBJLR010103971.1:0-24813 GCA_037577145.1 Brachypetersius gabonensis | reverse complement strand
TGTGTGTGTGTGTGTGTGTGTGTGTGTGTGTGTGTGTGTGTGCATGCGTGTGTGTGTGTGTGTGTGTGTGTGTGTGTACAAAAGACTAAAAAATTGAATTCAGTAATATGTGTAATATAAACTACTGAATATAAAAGTATAAGTTGCATAATAATGGATTAGGGTTGATCACTTGTGAGCATTCTGGCTAAAATTCTTAGGCCAAACTTTATGGCTTAAATTCTTTTTTATTTCGGTGAATAAAGTTCAGGGTGAGCGTAAGATGATAATCTTCTGAAGGTTATATCATGTTTCCTTCTTGATATCTGTTTTTATCTCTGAACATGTGTTTTAATGCAGACAGGCTATAAACTGATTACTGATCCTCTGTGGCTGTGGAAATCACTACAGAATCTGACTACAGTGTAAATCCACATAGACTGAGGCAGAGCTGTCACTATTCTTTATATTGTTTTGAATATACTAACTACTGAATATACTTTTTTACTAACACTTTTTATTTACCAATGGATTCTTTATTTTTTCAGGGTGTCTACAGTCTTGTAGACCATAAAATGGCAAACCTGCTCATTCAGTTTAGCAAATCAACCCTGTTCCAGAAGAGGACAGTGAGGGAGCTGTTGTGGGGCTACAGTGACCCCATGCTGAAAACCACTCTGGGAGTATTTTACCCAGTAAGTCCATCTTCACTTTATAGAAGACATGAATTTAAGACATGGGTCTTTGTGCATAATCAGCTAAGAATAAGTGCATAACTTTATAATGGAAATGTAAACAGAACAATTCAAATGAATTTTATGCAATCTATAACATTTTAAACATATATTTAATATAACATATAACTGTTACTTTTTTATACATTTGCAGTGTTATACATCTCATTATATGGGGGTAACCAATGGCCTAGTGGTTAGAGAGTTGCCCCTGCGATCATAAGGTTGTGGGTTCATATCCCAGCTCCCCAGGAGCCTCCTTCTCTTAATGAATAGGTGAAATGCAGAGAAATAAATCACACTCTTCACATTGTATGCTGCGCTGTGGTGTGTTCACATATGACAATTTACTTTATTTTACTTTACTTCATGTATTCATACAAATACAGTTTTTCTGTGTGCACTCAAGAGTGATCATATGGGCATTGTACCACAAGCAGGTACTCCACAGTGAATTGCGTCAAAAATGTATTTTAAAAAAGGAATTCTGGTATGTTTCAGTGAAATTAGCACCCAAACAAAATGATTTCAGTCTGAGAGCCAAAATAGACCAAAATGCTCCCAAAACGTTTGGAAGGCTTCATTTATGTAAAGAATGACAATATGTGCAATTTCCTTTGATTTATAATGAATAACAAACATATGAACATATCACTTTCATGTTTATATGTTTGCATATATTAGCACATTTGCTGTTATGACAAAATGTCATTTGCGTAATACAGATGCTAGTGCTCTTGTAATTTTGTAAATGTTGTCTTTTAACTGCTGTTTTTCATCTGTTTGTCTTGTCCAGTACAACGGCACATATGACGGACCCTACAACGTCTTCACAGGCAAAGATGACGTCTCCAAAGTGGCCGTTATTGATTCCTGGCAGGGTCAGCCGTGAGTTTGGATAAGGATTTTTGTTTAGTTTATTTTTTTATCTTTCATTTATTTTGTATTCATTTGCTTGTTTGTTTGATGGTCTTATGGCAAGAATTGGCAAAGGCTACGTTTACTATGTCCAGATGCTTGTCTGTGTTCTAGCATTTAGAAAATATCACATCTGTAGGACATCATCTTTTCCAGCTTTTGTTAATGACTGCCTGAAACTAGAGAATGATCAAAGGAAAAATACATTGAAATTAGAATTTAACCTTTGAAAGTCATACAAAAAACAAAGATTTTCTTTATTAGCACATCTCCCTCAAAACCCTCCAAATGAACAATTTTCCAACAAAAAATCTCAATAGTCTTTTAACTTAAAGCTTGCTTATTTCTTTATTTATTTATTAAGTTCCATCATTTGCGCAAATCAGATATTAATTACTAAATTTTTAATTAGTATATTATTAAATGTTATATATTATTGTACATCATTATAAAATAATGTCTTATTTTATAATAATATGTAATGGAAAACATTTTTTTTTCTCTAACGGAGGTAATATTAATCATAATATTGCACTGCTAATTCTTGTATAAATGTGTGTAAATGTATATACAGCTACTCCCAACAGTGTGTATCCTGAGAAAAGAAAATTCTGAGGGTATTCATAATTCATTATGGACCAGATTTTGAATTTCAGTAGAATTCTGTCACAGCATATGAAGTCGCATGGTGACAGGACATGAAAGCCTGTGCAAATGTTGTTTTTTTCCTGCTGTTGTCATGGCAACACTGCGGTGACACATGCAAAACAGACAAACAAACAAAATCAAGTCAGCACTGCCTAACACACCGCACCTTTTCTGAATTTGGTCTATAGATGTGTAAGTCTGAATTCTGAATCTGTTCATGTCTCTCTGTGCTGCAGGACTGTGCCATTCTGGAACAACACTTACTGCAACATGATCAACGGAACAGGTGAGCTGTATTTCCCCTCATTAGGAAGGTTAATGATTAAGCCTTGGTCTGCTGTATGCACAATATTGATCAGATAAACCTCGTAAATGACAGGTAACAACAGAAAACAGATGATTAATGATTAACACGTTAAACAATATTTGCATATGGTTAACCCTTAGAAGTCCAGAGCTGTTACTGTTTTGCTGTTCTGTTTAAATGTACTTGCATAATTGGATAATGGAAGGTACTGTTCTCTAATGAAACAGTTCTCTTATTCACTTAAAATGAAAAAAATGGTGTAAACGATGAATTTTCTCGAGTGTCTACACAGCTTCTTTCCTATTTAATGACCCATCTCCTATATAAAATCACCATAAAATATCTACTTTTCTATGTAAAAACCCAAATGTATGGAGTGGATGTTTAGAACCCGCACTTTCCACAGTATCTCCCCATTCATTTTGATGAGTCAAGCAATGAATGAAAAAAAAAACAGATACTCAACTGAATTTCCTGATAAAATGCATCAAATGAACCTGATAATGAACCAGTGAGGTGATAAGTGTTGGAGTAGGGAAGGACTGTGCTGTCACTTGAGTTATAGTGGTTGTTTTCAACTGTCATTAACCAGTTCATCAGATTGACATGCTTTTTTTCTGAACAGATGGATCCTCCTTCGGTCCTTTCCTGGACAAGAAAAAGGCTTTGTACTTCTTCTCCTCTGATATATGCAGGTATGCTTTATTTTCCGTCATTAACAAATGTCAAAGTGGTAATAAATTCTTGCCTCTCGTTAATCGGTTTGTAACTATTAGCTTTGTGTTTGCTGTTGTGTTGTAATGCTTTGTTTTTTCTGTCACTTTGATCATGAAACTCATTCTGTGTATCATACATAATGTAGCAAAACACAGAATTCACCATCAAAACGTAGTGAATGCTGTCAAAACCTGAGGGTGGTGGTTTTGTTTTATTCAGCATTTCAACTACAGCCAGTTACACAGCAGCACTCATTTTGCTATATCAGTCTTTAAGGTACATTTAGAAAAATAGTGTATAATTGTAAGAAATAAATAGAGGTCAGAAAATGGTCATGTTAAAACTATGACTGTTGTAGGTACATTTAATCACTCAAAATATATAGGGAAATTAATAAAAGAGCCATTTTAATGTATTTTAAGTTTTTTAAGTATTATTCTATTGGAACATTTATCACAAACTGCGCCTAAAATGTAAAGCGTATCTTTTTTTTAATTCTTATTCCCTCCTGAACCTGTCACTGTCTGTAAAATCCTCACTGAGTGAAGAGGAACAAGAAGAAGGTCTTGGACTTTCCTCTCTTGGCTGCACATTAGACTTAGATCTAATTAGATTAGCTCTCACTGGCAACTTAGATTTTGACGCAGCACCAGGCAGTAAAAGATTGGAGGTGAAAGTTTCATGTCATTCGAACTGGATTTAACTATTTGAATGCCTGTTTTAACCCTCCTGCCACCAGAGGTCAGGCTACACCACCTCAATACGCAAGCCGTTTTCTTTCTTCTCCTTCCTTTTATCTTTGCTCTGACAGACATTTTTACAGCTGGTGTCAAAGCTGAATTTCCATCATCATCAAACGAAAGTAAATAAAGTGTGAAAAGAATAGGGTTTTAAGCTGATAGAAGCATGTCTATATCTGGTTGCTGTTTAAGGACACAGTGCCAACTTTGTCTTTAAGAGGCCCATGTTCTCTTTTATATTAAACCTGATGATGAAGGATCTAAAGGATCTAAGAATGTTCACAGCATTCCTGCCAGTCAGTTAAGTCTACATAATGTACCTACACACACACACACACACACACACACACACACACACACACGTACACAAACATTTACATTCACACACACATTCACATGTCAATCACATTAACCTTTATACTTACCAAGGCAAAGGTGGGAATGGGGCAGAAGAAAGAGAAGGGTAACAGGACCAGTTCCTGGTACATATTTTAGTTGAATTACACAATCTTCTCAGAGCATTATTGACATTTCTGGACTCCATCTTCATCTCTGTAATCTTCAGTTATGCGTTATTCCCTCCAGGTTGTGAAATTCGCCTTAGCACTATTTCCAAGATATGCTGGAGCTGTAGTTTTGAGCCATTTTGGATTTACATCCTGATATTTGCTGATATTTTTGATTCCGATTGTAATAATGATACTAATGACTATTTAAGGATTTGAATTTAAAATTAGAGTTTAGGATATCATCCCATTACCCTTTAATTTTATGTGTCCAAAGGTATGGGCTTGATTTAGGCCATTTAAAATGCAACGTTATTGTATTGAGTGTTCATATAAGTAGACTCAGTTTGAGGGCCTGCTCATAAAAATACATATTTATCGCACAAAGAACGAACTTTGTCATCAAACTTGATTTTTATCTCCAGGTCGGTATCTGCAGTGTATGAGGAGGCTATGGATTTGAAAGGGATCACTGTTTATCGCTTCATGCTGCCCGAGCTAACGTTTGCCTCACCTACAATCAACGCGGACAATCAGTGTTACTGCACAAATTTCGAAATTACCAAGAACTGCACCTTGGCGGGGGTTCTGGACGTTTCAGCCTGCAGAGGTGTGTGTAGGCCTGTTTGAATCACATTCACTATTTCATTTATCATCTAATGGGACATCTTGACACAGATTATTGCGGTAGTTTGGTTGAAAATGAAATTCACTAAGGTGTATGCTCTCCATGACGGAATTTAATTGAAAATCTCTCACATTTTATGTGATCGTGAAAATAGTGGAAAATAGTGGCACGCCACAGACATTTAGATCTTTGTTAACTTCTTTGTTAACACGCACCTTGCTGTCTATGCGACTTTTGTTAATCAATGAACATTCATTCATGAACAGCTTGCTTTAAACGGTGTTATTAAATGGCCTCAAACAGACAAAGGTACATCTAAAAACAGTAGTAACGGTATACATTTTGTCTGTATGTAAGTCCATGCTTATAGATAACATTGTATCATACAGTATCAGAAATCTGTGTAGTAGAGATTACTCAATAACTCAGTTTGAGGTGATTGTTTGATAATTTAGGCAAATATTTCTTGGCTAATTTTGTAAATTAATTTTTTGTTCAATTATTTAAACTCTGCTGCAAAACTCTTTATGCAAGATCACGTTGTCCATCATTCCTCTGGTGTAGCTGTAGTCTGATTTTCATGTTAACGTACTCCTATGAGGAATGACCCTGAAGTGCAAATCAGCTATCCGTCAGAACTGTTACAGCTGATGTCCAGCAGTGAACCTCATAATGTGTTGATTTTGTTCGATTTTTTAGACAATTCAGTGCGTTATCGGATCTTAATTTTCACCCAAATTTGAATTAAGTTGCTCAGTGAGATCATGTAGGCAATAAGCAAAGTACATTAAGTTTTTTTTTATGTCAAATCAACATACTTCATACAAATAATGCAATGCAATGCACTATTAAATTATCAAGATAAAATAACATTTGATTTATTAATATGCATTTATTAATGTATTATTTTTGAATGAGTGAAATTAGTTACAAGATATTCTAACATTCCAAAATGTTTTTGCAGGCACTCCTGTGTTTATTTCCCTGCCTCATTTCTACCAAGGCAGCACAGACATGCTGGATCTTGTTCATGGACTGAATCCTAACCCTGAGGAACACTCCACCTTTCTGGATGTAGAACCAGTAAGAAGCTCACATTACAGGGCGGTGCAGTGCGGCAATGTCATTGGATATGCTAGGAGAACTGTGGAAATACAAAAAAGATCACAGTAATGCATGTGTAGGCCTCCACCCATGGCGGTTGTAGTCAATTATTTTGAGCTATGGTGAGCTATGTGGAATGTGCAGTCTCCAAAGCGCAAGCAATCTCCTCACTTGTATGACTTGGAACACAGGTTAAGTTTTAGTGTTTATGAGAACTAGTTGATCGAGTTCTGCCACTAATCCAGAAGAACGAAAACGTTTGACACTGTAGTGTCATGTAAAATCAGAAATTCACTCGCTACCTGCTGAGTTAGCTCTTCTTCAGCTGAGGGATTAGAGTTGAGGCACATGCTTTGCTTTCTTCAGCCTACATTAGAAATGACCAATGAAATTAAAAAGCACATACAAAAAAACCCTGAGCCTTACTTTTATGTAAAAACAGCTATATGTTTTGACTTCAAACATATATGCACTCAAGAGATCCTACTGGTGTGGGTTTCCTCACTTCACTGTAAATAGTAATAGATGGGAAACAAGTTTAGTATTAACTTTTAGTTCCTTACATTTTATTAGAAATTCTTATTTGCACCTTTTTTTGACTGGCCAGTTTATGAGCTCTGTCTACTATAAAGGCCCAGTTTTTTCATGAACATTTACAGGCTCTAGCTCATCTACTGCAGCTCAGAAGGGTGAGGTTTCGCGTGAAGTGACCAGTGAACCTACGACTGTTGAAAGCACTAAATGGAATGTCACAGTATTATTTAGTGGAATTGCATGGTAATGTAATAAATTGTTTTGTCAGGTCACAGGCTTCACTCTGAGATTTGCCAAAAGGCTTCAAGTCAATATGATGTATGGCCCATCCAAAGAAATCAAGTAAGAAGAAAATTCAGTTTTCTAAAAAAAACCAAAACAGATTGCTTTTTCACACATCACTGTGCTTTTAGGTAGGATATATCTATGCATACGTAACCCATATGTCTACACTTTTGTTGCAGGATTCTTAACCAAGTGAAAGAAAACACATTATTTCCTATTCTGTGGCTGAATGAGGTGAGAATGTGTAGAGAATTTGAACTTTTAGACTCACACTGTAAAAAAGTGCCTGTGGGTCACTTTGTCATCCTGGTATTAAGAATAACATGTAAAAGCATGGCGAAGTATGGTGGGCCAAAGCTGTAACTCCTTTAGATCATTTACAGCATCTCTTGGCTAACAAGTGGAATGTTATGAAGTATACCTGCATTCAAAAATGTCCAGTGATTCCTCTTCTGATTTACCCACACTTGAGGAGGATTAGGTTCAATTACTCTTCTACTAACTTGTGTACTTGTGTACCTATTGCTGAGGAGCAATAGGTCAGATCACATTTGTTCTAGTTTTCTAATTTGAGGAGCATTAGGAAAATCGCACCCAGCTTGGTATTTTTTCTCCCAAATATTACAGAATCCTCTGAATTACAAGGTCATTAAGGTGCAATTTTCCCCACCAATATACACCATGCAAACCTACAGGTTTTGTCAAAAGAGTTGGTTAAGTTGCTTTAGCAGTTCAAGCCTACAGTTTTGGTTTTGTAACTGGTGATTGTCGGTTTGCATGTGTGTTAACTTGCTTGAGCAGTCCTCCTTTATGACTTTTAGAGGATCCAGTAGCATGAAGTGGAAAACTGTATGTAGAACAAAACATTTTAGTTTATTACAGGTTCAGCGTTTGTGCTTGTTCAACTTTTCCTATAGAGAAAATCCACTTAGACCTGGAGGTTATTTTTTGGGCATGATGCTGCTAGAAGAACACACACAACTTCACGGGTCTATATTAGGTCCATTCACTTTTTCTCTCTGTCTCTTCTCTCTGCTAGTCGGCGGTTCTTGATGATGAGACAGCAGACATGATCAAAAGTGAACTTTTCGGGCGGATGGACATGCTGGAGGTGGTGCAGATATCTCTTATAGTGATTGGAGCTGTGTTGTTTGTTCTGTGTTTGTTTGGAATATGCGTACAGACGAATAGGAAAAGCAAAATAATCGCCTGACCACTGTCCATCACAAAAGCTGCTTTTGTATGATTTCTGTTTTTCAATGTAGCACTTCTGATTCTGAAACTACAAGTGTACAGTAATTTTTGTATTCTGAATTATGTATTTGATTAGGGCTTATTTGAAGAAAGTTGCCTGATTGGATTTTGAACCGTAGCATAAATGGAAAACGGCTGTTTTTTACGCCTTTTTCATAGACGTCAAAGTCCGATCGAGCAACTTTTGAAAAAGCAGCTCATGGAAGCACACTTGATTCTATATTAGCCCAATTCATTTAGCTCTAGACCTTAGTACAAAACTCACTCTTGGCCAAATTAAGCTCACTTCCCTAAAGAAAAAACAGGGATATTTTTTGGTTTTTACTCGTATTTTTACAGTGCTTCTTTTCAGAATGGGTATGATATTGGTGCTGTTTTGTCTGGGTCGGCAGTTTCAATAAAGGGAAGAATGTGAAAGCCTCAGTTGACTTTTTTGGGTCAGGTTTTTTGCAAAAAGGCATACTTTCGTAACTGCTCTTTGTGCTTGTCATTGCCACAAGAGTCAAGGGTAGATAATGTTCTGTAAATGGAAACCACTGGCAAGCAAATCTTAAGGTATTTTATTCTCTAACTACAAAAATTATTCAAGAACTACCACCAATTTGCCTCTTTTCTGTAGGTGTGAATGGAATTGAAATGTGGGCCCTTAATATGTATCAGAGTGCAAGGGGTTAAACCAAGGTCTACCTTCAAGGCTGCTCCGCTGGGCCTATAAAAGTTAAATTATTGGGTTTCCACCAGGCCTGTGCTGTGGAAGCTGGTAAAAGAGACTGGGACAGGAAGCTATGGCCTGCTGGCTGCTCACTCAGAGGCTGAACAGGACTCTGGAGGGTTTGCTTGGTGGGGAAACGGGTGCAGCAGTCTGCTCTCGGATTTACGAGTTTTGAATGAGCCCCAGTCGCCTCCTGCTGTTACTGACTCTGTGTTAAGCTCCGTTTGGTCTCAGATGGAGAAGTATTTTAGAAATTCATTATTTCTCCTGGAAATCACCATGTCTGTTGAGACTTGGAAGAATTTCTAAAGCTTAAAGTCGCATGTTTTCCCTCGTACCTTAAATGTAGCCAGTCGGCCAATATGTGAGGTGTCTACTAACGTTTACTTCTTTAGCTTTGTGCTGGAGCTGCTACCAGTGAACCTGATGCAAAATGTATATTTAAGTCATCACATCAAATTATGTTAATTAATCCTTAATACAACTTTAACTGACACTGTATGTGATACAGTACTTCATGTAGCTTAGCTAAAAACAGCAGTGGCATATTGAAGTCTGAAATCTGTCCACACCATTATTATCCACTTAAGTCTCCGTTAAATATGGGTGATGTTTCTCACCAATCTATATTTTAAAATACGACTGACTTATAACACAAACGTATTCAAAATGGTAAGAATCAGTCTTTTCTGTTCAACACTGAAGCACATGGATTATGAATATGATTGCAGTTATGACCAGATGTCGAATGATTTTCAGTGCCATGCCAAAAAATAAATAAAACACTGGGGAATTAATCCCATCATTAATTCCAATCTTAAGGCAATAAAATCCGCTCCAGGTGTCCACTGGATTAAAATGTGAGTAAATTCACAACAGCAAACATTTTACATTACGTTTAATGCAATTATTCAGGCTTACAACATTAATAAATAGAAATACACAATTTAGAACAACATTTAATGATAAACAGTAAGATTTGCTGAGGAAACCACAGTTCATCCTTGTTAAAAGACAGAAATATTACAATAGCATGACATTGTTAATTTATTTGTTCTCCTTGTAAAGAGGAAAATGTAGAAATGTAAAAAGGAGCCATCGCTTCTCTGCAAATCGCAGATTCCGTCAGAAATTGTGCCAA
Source organism: Brachypetersius gabonensis (assembly GCA_037577145.1). Lineage (NCBI taxonomy): Eukaryota > Metazoa > Chordata > Actinopteri > Characiformes > Alestidae > Brachypetersius > Brachypetersius gabonensis. The sequence goes on along the minus strand of JBBJLR010103971.1, from coordinate 14,606 downwards.
AAACTCTTATTACATCGGGGATCCGCTCCACTTCAGTGCAACTAATTCAGGGCATGAATTTAACACCCAAAATCTGTCCAGCACATGAGTTTAGACACATTTGAAGTGTTTAAAAACAACTGAACTACCAGGTATAATATAAGTACGTGAATATAAGTACATTTCCTGAGTTTGGCTGGGCTGAAATGGAACTGAATCCTCAACTATTTTACAGCTTCAGAAGCACAACGACACAACAGCATTTTAAAAAGTGGCATAAGTTACAGAAAACAGCAATCAGTGAAAAAAATCTGTACATATACAGCGCTAACATATCACTAGCATTTCTACACTCCAAGCATGTACTAACAGGAATCGTGAACCAGTAGAAGATGCCATTTTCTAACTACAGAGGGGCAGCAAAGCCTATATACTCCCTGCTCACTTTATTAGAAACCCCAAGCTCTTCCTTGCTGGTGTGCAATAATAGACCAGCACAGTCACAGTATAGGCTGGATACAGCTAATGGGCCACATTCTGTTTTCACACACCCATACAGTAAGCCATCAAGGTTGGCATTTCTAATTGATTGGTCGCTGAGTAAAAGAACAAAGTTGGGGTTTCTAATAAAGAGGTCAGGGACTACAGTAATATAAATACTAGTGTATTAATATTATTTTTTAATCCCATTGCTAACTAGGGATGCTCCGATCAGGATTTTTGCCACCGATACCAAGTACCGATTTTTTGTGATGGTGATCGGCCGATACCAATGTCGATTCTGATGCTTCAAGTTTATATAACTGATATGTAAGCTCTCTGATCACCTTTAACTTTTTTCAGATAAAGTACTACTGAATTAAATGTTGTATTAAATCTTTTGGACAATGCGCCTCCATGTCAGGTTTCTTTGGAACATAAACGGCAAACAGCGAATTTTTCATTGTTTCTTGAAACATCGTAGTAATTCCACACCGGTGATACCGTGACTGCGGCGCCAAAACATTTACGTCCCCACTCATCGTGTACGCCCTCATCAATTGTGATCGGTTCCTAAGATCGGCCAAGTTTAACGAGTACCAATAAAATGTGATTATCGACCGATACCGATCTTCAGCCGATCGATCGGAGCATCACTATTGCTAACACCATGATCTGTTAGTATTTCAAAGAAAAAAACAGGCATTTTATAACATTTCTTAAGGACATGCATCCTCCTGTGAAGTAACATGACATTTTTAAACACAATGTTGTTATACTGTCAGAAGTGTGTTGTAAAAAGCAGCAAAATATCACCTTAGGTAGATGAACCTACAGTATGGAGTTTCCCAAAATAGTTTATTCTAAGTTCCGTCTTTGTCTATCTGTTTCTCCCTCTCTTTCTCAACAGCTGCATTATGGGTGTTTTTGTGTTGAAAATTATTCTCATGTCGACCATTCTGCAAAGCACAAACAGCTCGTTTAATAGAATAAAGTTCTATTATAGAGATCCATTCCAGTCAATAGGTGGGGCAGTATTTACTGCCATTGATTTGTTTAAGAAATTGGATAACCGACTTTAGTTATCTCTAACACTGCAGTGTAGTGTGTTGATTTACTGTCCACTGCTGTAAATCTGACAAAAATGAGTCCTAGTTTATTGTGATTTTTGAAGATTTGTGATAAACTAAGTATCGCAGTATAGCATGCTGTCATATGTAGTAAAGTATTACTTTGACTTTTTAATAATAAACTTCACAACAAAGCGAAAGAATTGTGACGTATGCAAAGCAACACTGATGGTTTCATCAGAAACAAAAATATAATTTATTTAAGCTAATAATCATTAAATAAAAGACGTTGACACTTGCACCTCTGTGTATAATATTCAGTTTTCACACAGAATGTCACAGTATTATGTTTTGGCAAATTTTTATTCCAGCCTTAGCTACAACCCAAAACTGGCAAAATGCTGATTATAGAGATGCCACTGTGCTTATGGCAGCTCATTCCAAGCATATGAGATTTAATTTCTTAAACGTGCACACGTTTCATCTGTGAGGCTTATGGCTGGATCATTAATTCACCTAGATCTGTCAAATCTGTTGAGGTTTCCATACTGTACATACACATACACTGTAGTAAACAGTACTACTCTTGGAAATAGCCAATTCATAATTAAACATTATACACAGATGAGGGAGTTACATTTTTCATCAAAAATTAAATCATGGAGAAGTTAACAAAGTCCTTTTGAGTGATTTGATGAAGTTTCTTTTCAGTGATGCTGATAGGAGCCAGATGCCTAAAGCTCCAAAAACAGGAAGTTATTACATGAAATGGTTACGATTTTTTTTAACCATTTGCTTAATTGTACACTTCAAGAGCCCTGATCCCTGATTCTTATTGTAATCATTGCAAATATTTCTCTACAATGAACCACATTACATCAAATCACTCCGAAAGACTATATTTACATCTCAACAACTGAATTATTACATGCTATAGTTTTAGAACAGGAGTAAGCTTAAATGTGTGTGTGCATACCTGTGTTGGTGTATGCATATGTGTTTGTGTGTGTGTGTGTGTGTGTGTCTGTTTGTGTGTGTTTGTGTGTGTGTGTGTGGTGCATCACAGTCATCTGGTCGGCGTACCTCATGCAATTAACAGTTCTGTACAGAAACACCCAGGCCGCGGTGCTGGAAGCGTGTGGAGCAACAAAAACGAGGTCCATATTAGAGGAGCCATGTTAAAGTGATAGTTTGGTAAAAAATTATTATAAAAAAAAGGTTTTAAAATGTTCCGATTCTCTCCCTTTATCCAAATGTAGCGAATGAGACAAGACATGTTTGTGTTTCTAAAGTTTGTTACTTTAGTTTTGTACTGGAGCTACAAGGCTAACGTAGCTAACAAGTAATTAAAGCTTATAATGTAGCTTGAAGATTTATATTATACAAATGCACATGTTATACAGATAATGGTGTATCTTGGAGTGTCTGTCTGAAATGACTAAACAACTTAACACAGTTTGAGGCGAGTGTGTGACTGTTTAGGCAGGTATTTGTGCTATGCTAATTAGCATGCATAATCTTTCATTACTTGATAGCTATATTAGCCTTGTAGCTCTATCACAAAACAAAGGCAAACTTCTGACACTACATTTGGGATGAAGGGAAATGTCGGTGAATTTGTCAAACTGTCCCTTTAATGCATCCTCTTCTGTGCTCCCTACTTATCTTCTCATATCCTTTTCCACAAACAGCAAACACGTATCACTTCTTCCAATCCATTCACTGTTCATTTCTCCAGTTCGTTAGAACGCTCCGACTCATCTCCTTCTGTACGTCCCTTTTCTGCGGTCAGTGGTTCCGGCGGTTGCGGCTCTTGCTGTTGTCCAGCAGTGGTTTGAGTTTGGCCAGGTCACCTCTGAGTGGTCCCTGGTAGAGCTGTTTGCGCTCTTTGCAGTACTGCTGCATGGCCAGTGTCTCCGCAGGGCTGAAGGCCGAAGCCAGGGCTTTGGGGTTCAGACCCCAGCCCCAGACTGACCGCTGCTTATCACTGAGAGCGCTGACCACAGTCTCGCCCAGCACGCGCAGGCGGATCTTCGCCAAAGTGCGTTTAAAGCCATTCTCAGTTGCCAAGCAGTAATAAAGACCCTGATCTGAAGGCATCACTGAACGGATCAGCAAACCATGGTCTGTGGCCACAACACGGTCACTTAACTTCACCTGCAAAGGCACAGACAGACACACACACACACACACACACACACACAAATACACAAAGAACAATTAAAAAACAGAGAGTAGCCTTTTCTGAAATAGTGATTACTACAGAAGTACTTTTTTGAAAGAAAAAGCAGCCGTCGCCTGTCAGCAGAGTAACTGAAGTGTGTTAGACTCTGCCCTTCTCTTTTTGATCTGCTCTCAGAAAGAACAGACTTCTCACTGAGACGCTATACACTGCAAGGATATAAACAGTCACAAAGAAGCAAACAGTAAAAGCAAACTGCTGCCTTCATTAGAGCATTAGAAAGAAAGTCTTGAAGAGATGAGATACAAAGTTATTAAAAAAGTTGTCAAAGAGTTTCAAGGGTATTTCTAAGGCTTGGGGACTCCAAAAAACCACAATGAAACCCATTTCTTTTAAAGGCAGAACATTTTGTGACTTATCCAGAAAGAACACCTAAGAAAGTGAATCAGATAAGGTTCATCATTCATGATTCCACTATTAGAAAGATCCAGTGCTATCCAACAGGACCATAAAGGCTTGTCTCACATTTGCTAATTAGTGCGGCGATGACACCCAAGCCATCTGTGGACTGTTGAGTCTGAAGTGGAATGCTTTGGCCAAGGGTCTGGTTATATCTAACATAACAGTAACATTATGTTAGAATAGGTCATACAAAGGGGTTGACAGCATTTTGTTGGTCCAGTACTCTTTTAAATACCAACTGGAATTACACACAAAATTAAAAGGTTCCTCTGTGTGGGTGGGGGGTGTTGCGCACTGTATGAAGTTCCAAATTAGGTTCGCATTTGCCCTGGTGTGTATTTTGCGTATCACTTGCGTCAATCCGTACTTGCATACCACTTATGTCAACCCTTGGTCATACCATCAGTGAATATTGGTGATAGTAATGTTGTGGAGCCTTCATAACTGAAGGAATCATGATTTGTGATTGCTTGTGACTGCTTACAAACAGAAAATACACGAGACTATCTGGTCATTCAACAAGAGCAAGTCCACATATTACACATATTCACATATTAAGGGCTCAAAATAAACAAAATGACTACTGTGCAGTGGTCTAGTCAAAATCCTGACTTCAACCCCACTGTGATAGACCTAAAACATGAAGCTCATACTTGACAGATCTCCAATGTCCGGAAGCAATGTGCAAAGCTATTCTGCAAAGTGCACCAAAATTTCTCTACAAAGCATTGGGTTGCAGCTATTTCTGTTACACATAAGCATAACCATTTATTAACTTTTATTTATGTGATAAAAGTATTGCAAGCCATTTTTTTCAATTAATACAATTATCATTTAAAACTGCATTTGTGCTTGTTTCCTTGTCTTTAGTTATATTATGTAGAAGAATCTGAACTGATTTAGTGTAAAAAATGCAAAAATGGAGGAAATCATGAAATAAAATACTTAATGAAAAGGAACTGTATGTCACATAGCTAAAAACAACAACAATAAAAGAGGTTTACATTTTTTTAACTAATTTTAACATAGTTTCTATAGGACTATATTCCCAATGCAAAAATAAAAAATATCTATAAAAGCACAGCCATATGCACACACCCTTCTCCTTTCCTTTAATGGCACAGAGGGAGCACTAACAGGTTTTTTAAGTGTTGTTCTCCTGGGACGATTGCCTCATTTTGTAAAGCGGAACAGCTGAGAGCATTTCAGCTGAAGCGGCCGCCCGTGACAGAAATGATGGCAGACTGAAGAGGAGGTTGGAAAACGGCATGAAGGTCCTGAGTTCAGATGGATGACGTGACGAGATGTGACAAAAATCGACTAGCTTGAGCATCCCTGAGCATCTGATCTACAGGATTTTCTACTGACTCGCAGTATTGAGGTCAGACACAATCTTGCACACTGCCAAAACAAACCTAACCGTCTGTTTGGAGTTAAACACCTGTTTCCGATCTCCTGCTGTCTGTTTCAGAAGCACTTTCCCTCCCTGAATCAAATCTGGCCTGTCCTTTCTCTTAATGGACATTTCAAAATAAGGAGACTACTGGGGAAAATGGTATTTTCTGGAGCTTGTTCGGTGTTTGGATGGATATAGAGCACACTGGGAATTGCTATATCTTTTATACATTACTGGAACAGATGTGGAATCAGCTGCATGAATTTTGATTTGAAACTTTAAGAAATATGTTTTAATTATTATCATACATAAGTGTGGGATTTGTGGTCATTTGAACTGGTACTATTTTAGTTCATAAACGTAAACAGTGTAGACTGAAATACTGTAAGCTTGAAATTATGAGGTATTTTATGTTTTATTCAATATGACAAGTCTGTAACAGTGGTCCACAATAGGACAAACATCTCAAAGAATTCATGGGGCACAATATGTCACAGATTTTTCCCTTTGATATCTGAGACACTGGAGGGAGGCACAATGACGGGGTGGAGGTCTTGGTTTGATTCCTATTCGGTTGGTCCAGGGACCTTTCCGTGTGCCTTTCTGCATCCAATAACTTCCACATCAAGAGGAACTGGAGATGTTAAATTGCCTGTGTGTTCACTGGGATAAGCTCCATTTTGGCCACATTTTCAACCACAAATGTTGAAAACCACAAAAGCAAAAACACAAACACTGCCTGCTACCTACATTTTATGCAATCTTTAGATTGTGCTATGTTAACATTAACTAATATGATTAAAATATTTGAAGGAAACCTTTAATGGAAACTTATAGTATAATGTTGAATGTCTTTTGGTAATAAACTGAATGTCTTGGCTGTTTATTGCTTCAAATTGCAAGACATGAGCGGTGAGCTCTAGAGTCATGTACATGAGATACATAACTCAAAAATATCTCTAATTTACAGTAGTTTCTTGAGTTATCAGCCTCAGGATTTGATCGCCATGTTTCGAACCCACTGTCTTCAGGATGTAATATTTTGAAAACAATTCTTAATGTCTTGCAGACTTAATACAGGTCTGTTCATCATTTTGGACAGAACTAATGTCTCATTGATCCTACAAATAGGTTAAACTTGTAAGGTAACTTATATTTTTCTGAAACAACCTGTCTGTACCTCTAGAGACCACTCTAAGCTGGAGTTTCTAATAAAGCAGATGTTCAGTGTACAGTGCAGTTTGACTGGAGTGTATTTGATGTGCTGTGTTGTGCAGAAAGGTGTGTGGTTGTGCAAAAACTCCTTAAAGCTTGCTGACCTCTTTCCTCCGGTCATTGTCCCTCTGGATTAGCCATCGGACGGAAGCCTGAGGTGATTTGGGCAGACACTCCAGGAAGGTGGTGTTATTCCTGATCCCGTACTGGGACATCTCCACTGCATTCCTGTAGGCTGATACAAGACAGCAGGCGTTCAGTAATGCAGTAACACTGTCATACACACCCCCACACGCATCTGGCTGTACTGGAACCTGCCAGCTCACACACTGAGAGAAATAAACAGCTGCACACAGTCTTAATTGCAGGGTCAGTATCTGAACTCTAGTTTTTATAAAACACACATTGTGGTTTTCTATTGCCATTACTAGGTCAGCACTGAACAGTATTGTGAATAATCTGAATAAGTGATCTGTGTGTGCCTCCATAAAACATGTTTAGTGTTTATCTTAATTTAAACATCTAAGGGATACGTTTGAAGCTGCATATTTTTTTTACTTTCCTCTTTACTATTCCTCATTTCATTAAATAGTGTACACAGCTCACCAAGGTTTACTTCAAATGTTTTATGCATTTATGCTTTTCTTCCTCTGTGCACTTTTCCTCACATGATAAACAGACAGCATGAATTTTTTGCAGATTTTCTGTTTTCGTTTCTGACAGGCTTACATGCCATGATGGACCAAAGACCAAAATGTATTGGAATGAGGCCAATCTGTAACTGAACGACTTGAAAGAATCTAAACTGGTTTCAACACCTTTAAGGATTGGCCTATGATATCAGTGTGTTTTGGCATTAATGTGAGTTCTTGGCACTCAGCTAGGACTATTTCCCTGTGAATAATGAACAGTGTCAGGTGCTGTTTCAGCGCCAAACAAATGCTGCATTAGTTCAGTGATTTAGTGACACCAGAAGCAATTATTTTATATCAGCAGATGCTTCAGTGTCCCTGGACAAGAATTAATTTATTAAGAGGGAGAGAGAGACAGACAGGTGGTAGGGAGGGAGAGAGAGAGAGAGAGACAGACAGACAGAAAGACAGACAGGTGGGAGAGAGAAAGCGAGGGAGAGAGATAGACAGACAGACACACAGGAGGGAGAGAGAGACAGACAGGTGGTAGGGAGGGAGAGAGAGAGACAGACAGAAAGACAGACAGGTGGGAGAGAGAAAGCGAGGGAGAGAGACAGACAGCCAGACAGACAGACACACAGGAGGGAGAGAGAGAGAGACAGACAGACAGACAGGAGGGAGGGAGAGAGAGAGAGAGTGAGAGAGAGTGAGAGAGAGAGAGAGAGGGAGAGAGAGGGAGAGAGAGAGAATAACAGGTTGTAACAGCAGTTGAATTAATTCAGTTGGAAAGGGTAAGACAAAGTTTGGGCAAAATATCAGAATTCTAAAGCCTCTGAACTCAAGTCAGACAGTTCTTTGACACACAACATTGTCATTAGTTTCCAGGGACTTTAAGCATATTTTGCAAGTGATAAAAAGAAAAAACATTTTAAAATGTTGATTAGCGACATAACATACATGAAATGTTAAACTTAAATCAACATCTGCTATTCAACAAAATTAATGCCAGCTAGGTTACACACCTAAACCACTCCCATCAAAGAAAAGTCAGAGATTAAGGCAAGAGTATAAGTGCCCAAAGGGCTTTTTTTTTAAAAAATAAGAAATGAATAAGCAATAACAAGAGGCCTGTATGGTCACCAAGGTGCTCCTCATAAAGGTGCGTCTTCAAATTACAGACAATGTCAAAGACTTTAAAAAGTTAAACAAGCTAAAGAAGTTATTTTTACATTAAATTGCATCAAACCTGCCTTTTGTCATTTTTCATACTGGTTGAGAGAAGAAAGATAAATCCAGTCATAAAGAACTTTCACCTTTCAGATTGAATCCTCTGCACTGTGTGAGCGGATTTCCATTCATAACATCCTGCCTTCTGCTTCTCCTGAAACCAGAGCGACACCTCAAATCAAATATTTTCACATATTCAGTTTCATTTTAATGTTTCATGGCTTCATGGTTTATCAACAACTGGCCTGTGAACTTTTGTACTTTACACACACACACACACACACACACACACACACACACACACCACACACACCATACACACACTGCACTGAGCAGATTTACTCTGTGTATGTGGGATATCATATCTGTTTTTTTGCTGTGCTTCAGTGTAAAACCATCTGATGAAGCATTGCAGCCATTTCTTCTGAGAGCCAAAAGCTACAGAACTGCAAAACAGAACCACACACACCCCACAGATGCACATGAATCTCTTTTTCCCTGGCAGATGCTGAACATCTGAAGGCGGACCAAACTAAACTTGACCCGTGTGGGACTACACCACTTGAGATGACAGCAACAGCTAAGTTAAGCCAACTGGAGACTTAAGGTCCGAGCACAACCGAGCGACGACACTACCCTAACAAACTGGACTTTGGAAGTTAAGCATATAGTGTGAGTTCAGCCTTAGCTGTCAGTATAACAGTGTGTTAGCTGTGGCCGAATTTGCTATTCCAACAGCTTAAAAGACTACAACCAGTAGCGGAACTGGAGGAACTGACATCTCCAACTCAGTCTTCAACCCTAAGCTCAGCACTCCCCTCTCTCTTCCCAGAGAGCCCCCACCTAAACCATACTACTCAGAACTCTGTATGTACTCACAGCCATATCCTCAACACAGTACCGCCACATCCATCATACACACATCACATACATACCCCCCCACCAACCCCCACACGTTTTTTTAATCTCAAATGTAAGTCATGGAAATAATTTGCTAATGTTCTACCAACTCTTATATCTCCAAATATATATATTTTCTTGTAGAGTTGGGCCTGAAATGTATATTTATTCACTAGTTTATTGCCATAGTGATGAAAATTGTCATACGGTGTAACATGAATGTTATTGTGTATTAAATTTAAAAAGTCTTATGTGATAATGTAAAACAATTTATCCTGATTCTTTACAGTCACGCTATATGAGCTTTTTCTAGTTTGGCCCTAAATTGTGAACCAATGGAAGATTTATCCCATGAATACTCTTTATGTTCATATAAAACAGGACTTTCTGAACAATATCACCACAGTTTTGATAAATTTTTATATTAATTGCTTATCTTTGACACATTGGACCAAAAAAGGCCATGTCATGTCAACCACCCATATATGGGCCATTCCACCGAATGGGTGCCGTTTGCTTGTTGTAACTCTTCCAAATTAAATATTTTTTCAACTTTGAATCTAATAGCACATATATTTAACTTTTCAAAACAAGTATTGGTCAATCTCAGGCAGCTTTATTTAATCTTTTACAAGGTTTCTAAGCCGAAGATGGTTACATTGTTCTCAGTCCTGTTACCAAAACTCATGTGACATTTAAATGCATGTTTTAAAGCATGTCAACTAATTCTTTTGAAAATTTGTTTATTTTAAAGAAATGGTTGACTACATGTTCAAATAATCGATATTTATGACTAAAATCACTGTATATGCATGTTGTATTTTTCTAAAAGATGCAAAGCCATTTTTATCATTTCAAGAAAATCCAGAAATTGATTACATTTTTTATCATGTAATATATTATACCAATAGATAAATGATGGACCAAACATAATTGGATAAAAAGCAGTTTATCTTTATTTTTTTAAAGAAAAATAATCAAGTAACAGGAACGAACACTTGGTTTTATACATACTCTGTTTCCCTCCACTTTTTGCGTCGTCTGCGCTTTTCTCTCTCACTTAGATTACTGATCCTGTTCTTCCTGCCTGATTGTAGGTCCTCCCTGTATTTTTCTCATTCCTTCTCTAAATATTTTTCTATCCTCTCTGGGTCAGCATCACAAATTCAGTCATTTCAACTGAATTCAGTCATTTCAACATCCATCCATTTTCTCCCGCTTATCCGGAGTTGGGTCGCGGGGGCAATAGCCTGAGCAGGGAAACCCAGACTTCCCTCTCTTCCCATCCACTTCATCCAGCTCTTCCAGGAGGCTCTTCCAGGAGGATCCCGAGGCATTCCCAGGCCAGCCGAGAGACAGGAGGGTGGGACGTGCCCAGAAAACACCTCCCGAGGGAGTCGTCCAGGAGGCATCCTAACCAGATGCATCTGGCTCCTCTTGAATAAGAGACTCTCCAGAAGGAGTGATCTCCAGCACACCCTCCAAGGACTCTAATAAGGGTGAGTACTCTGAACTGGTGTTCAGCGCATAAGCACAAACAACAGTCAGGACCCATCCCCCCACCCTAAGGCGAAGGGAGGCTACCCTCTTGTCCACCGGGGTAAACCCCAATGTACAGGCAACAAGCTGGGGGGCAATAAGTATGCCCACACCTGCTTGACGTCTCTCACCATGGGCAACTCCAGAGTGAAAGAGAGTCCAACCCCTCTCGAGCAGACTGGTTCCAGAGCCCAGACCATGCGTCGAGATGAGTCCAACTATATCTAGTCGGAACCTCTCTACCTCGACCCTGCCTTTGGCTGCCACCCAACTCACACTGCACCCGAAACCCTTGTCATCTCTTCGGGCTTTTCCCATGGGTCTAGTCCCGGCCACCAGGTGCTCGGCATTAAAAGTTGAATAGTATTACACTGACTAATATTCACACTAATAAATCAATAAACCAGGGGACTCTACTCAGTCCTGTTACTCTTTATATGAGTAACAGGACTGAAAGTAACAGGAATTTTTAGGATAGAATTGGCAAAAACATGAAATATAGCAACAGGATGGCTATGCTAATAGCACGAGAACACTGAGCACATTCTAGTAACCTACTAAAATGTTGTATTTTAAAAGTAAACAGATAATATCCAAGTATTAATTTAGGTAACAGGACAGAACATTGAGACTGACCTCCTCAGTCATGGTTAAAATTTGACCAAATATAGAGGAAAAAAAAGGAGGTAACTAACTTTTGGTCTACCCAAGGCCTTCAGAAGGTCCAACTGATGCAACTTCCTGTTGAACATGTGACTTGTGGAATGTTCCTGATTTTTCAGACGGGGGGTAATGTTTTCGGGTAACAGGACTGAGTGAAAACCTACGGACACAACTAAAATGTGTATTTTAACTTAAATATTATGGTTTTCTTATGAAAAAAAATATTTTCAAAGCATAGATGGGATTTGGAGTCACACAACAATCCAAAAAAAATTCAATCTCTGAAGGATTTTAATAATTATATTTCAAGGTAAAGTGTACAGTTAGAGAGGAGGGACAGGTAACAAATGCTATTTTTCCAGTGTTCTAGGTAGTTTTTATTAATGTAATAAAATTATCTATGTAATTTTTAATTGTATATCTTAAATTTGCCATTAGGCCAATGTACAAGACATTATGTTTAATGATAAAATGTATTTTACAGTTATTTTTTGTGCACATTTATACATGTAATTTCCTGGGGACGGAAATGGCACCCATTCGGTGGAATGGCCCATATATATTTATGTGTGTGTGTGTCTTTATACCTCTTGCCAGTGGGGTAAAAGCGGGAGCAGCTCAGGCCGTCCCAGGCGCAGTACGGATCCCGAGCTAAGCAGCAGTCTGCACACGCTGAGCCGTAGGCATGGCAACGGTGCAGAGACACCTGAGACACACCATATTCCGAACTGACGTACAGCTGTTGCTGTAAGACAAACCAACAAGTTTACACGTCACACAAGGCCCTTTATTTAACTGCCAGAAATCACAGTGAGGATAATGACTTTAATCACATCTTGACTACAGTACTGCCAGCATTAGCACCACTCAAAGCATCTACTGCAGCTTTAATCTCTAATAGTCTTGCTTCTGTGGTTTCTGACTGTGTATATTACACTATACAAAAGAATAGACAGCATAGCCACGAACAGTAGTACCACCCACCTCACCATCATCTCTATTTTCACAACAGTATGGTGGATCATCAGTGTGTTGATTTAGGCATGCAGTTAACATGATGCTAGTTGATGGGATATAAGCATTCATTAATTATTAGCTACACTAACTCCAGTGCAAAACCAAAGAAGTGAACAATATCTTGCCTGAGCAATTATACTCAGAGTAAGAAGAGAAAATGCTGAATTATATTTTTTGCTTAACTACCACTTTAATATATCGCAGTAGCAACACGAACAGCAACATCAGACCATGTTTCCAGCAGCACTCTGCCAAAAATAAACCACTAACTATAGCTCTGTACCTTCTTAGAGGAAATTCTAAGGTTGGTTATGGCAGCCCGGTTCTGTGAATGGAAAAAGAAGAAAAAAAACTTTACCCATTACTTATGACCGCACTCATTCAGCTTTATTCAGCACATTCAGACAAGCACTCAGAGATGAGGGAGAGATGAACAGCAGAAGAATGACAGAATCCTTGGACTACACTGAAAAATAATTAAAAAAGTTCAAATTTCTGCTAATAAATATATCACAGTTGAATGTAAAAATATAACATTGTGGCATGAATTAGGTGTCAATTCAATTGTATCAGGTAATTAAGCAGATAAGTATTAAAATCAAAGTTAAAAGGTGGAGGAACATAAAATCTTTCTGATGGGAGTGTTAAAGACCGCTTGGAAATTGACAGCAGTAACATTAAAAAACACAAAGCACCAGATTCTCTTTAAAAAGTTAAACTTTTGTTTTCTGGCAGAAAATGGATCTTGAAATTGTAGGAGATATTAGATTAGATGTAATGTTTACAAAAGTGTGATTATACAAATACCATTTCCACTATAAATGATTCAGTAAAATCAAGTTAGTATTTAGAATTCACTATGAAGTTGTGTTAATTTTGAGAGTAAGGGAATCACTGACTCATGTACTGTTCCACTGTATAGTATAAGGTTTTAAAATGTGCTCCCTGGCAAAACTACAGACCTTAAACACTTCCAGCTCCTCCAGAATCAGATCTTCTCCCAGCGAGTGGTTTGTGGGCAGCACCACCACCTTTTGCACCATGCCTGTATCTGGAGAGGAAACAGAGAGTGAGCAAATCAAAGAGGAAAGAATAAATACAGCCAGGACGCCACAGTAAACCCCATGATAAAAAGGTTCCACGCAGACACATAAAAAAACAGAGAAGGGTGTTTTTTTGGGAAGCAGCTTCTCTAAAGTGGAAATCTCTCATTCACTTAATACAGTTATCTGTCATAAAGTAGCACAGACGCAGGGGCAAAATAAATATATTTCTTATAATAAAATGGCAGGTAAAGTAACTTTAAGGCAGAGATTAACATTCAGACTCTTTTTGGTGGCTGGCACAAATATGGTGAAATATATAAATGGGCCCACTTGTAAAGAGCATTGTGCCACTTCAGTTTTATTCTTGACAGGTTGTGAGAGGAATGCCTGCCTCCCTCGTTACATTGTAAGAGAATTCGTTCTTAGCCAGCCAGACTGGTTCATTAAAAGAAACCAAATGTACAGGAACCAGCGTGCGTCCTCTGTGGCAGGTCAAGCTCAGGACAGTCTGGTTCAGGACTATTTTGTGTTTAACAAGGTGAGACAGAGCAAGGCTCAGAGAGTGTTATGGAAATTCCCGACTCTGTTCCTGCGTCTGATGTCGAGAAGAGGACGACGTTTCTGGCTGTTGGTCAGGAATTCAGTAAGAGAGGGAGGCTGATGAACACAAACAGCTGGGAGTGCGATTCTTTTCCTAAAAACCACCAACTCAACTCCTCACCTCACTCACATCACCACATTCATACACACACACACACACACGCACACACACACACACACACACACACACACCCACAC
>JBBJLR010103932.1:0-24850 GCA_037577145.1 Brachypetersius gabonensis | reverse complement strand
TGTTAAGTCTCAGAAGAAGAAAAGGATTGGTATGTTTTGCACCCCCCCCCCCCCCCCCCCTCACGTGGTAGGGCTGATACTGACAGACTCAGAAGTTAAAGTTTGCATCTCATCATAGCTAATCAACACAAACAGCCCCTGCAGGGATGATTTCATTCATTTCTTTAACTACGCCTCACAAGGCTCTCAGAATGGAGGTGCTGAAAGAAATGATACTCTGCGGCTAAACCGTCTGATATTTCTAATAAAACTAATACAAGACAGCAGAAAACACGGTTACCCTGGCAACCGCATTCCCCATTCATGCACTCATAATTTCTGAATAATGAATGTGAAGACTTCGAACCAGATCATTAAACACAGTGTCAAAAATGACCAAACCAATAAACAGCGGATCCAACTAGTTTAACAACAATAACAAAACTCCAGCAACAACAATATGAATGAGGGGAAAAAGAAGAAGAAGAAGAAGAAGAAGGGCAAGGTAAAGAAACGAATAATACAAAACATAATTTAATAACAATAAAATGAACATTCAGTAACAACAAAATAATAGGAAAAATTAAATAACACTACAACCATTACTACTACTATTAATAATAAAATGCTCCTCGTTTTAACGCTGGATGGAGGATGTGCAGATGATGAATCTCGTTCATGAGGAACCTTTTCTTTCCTGGTTTTCAGACCTTGTTGTTGTTTTTCAGGGTAAAGGCTCATTTCGGCTGCTCTTGTTGAGCTTCCTGTGTTTGTGGTGTGTTTGTTTCACTCTATCTCTGGGGTGTATCCAGGTTCAGAGGGCGCGAGTGTGTGTGAAGGTATTAGTCTGTAAAGGGCAGATCAGTCAATGTAGTGGAACAGCAGAAACACTGAAGGTGTCCTTGAAGCCTTTATTCCACCTAGACCCGCGTTCACAGTGTGTGAATGACTTTAATGCAGAAAGATAAGAGCTGTTCTAAAAGCAGGAAAGATCAAAGAGAAAAGAGACATAAAAAGCTGAGTTACCTTTAAAACGACCACCGGCGAGGAATCAAATCATACAAATCATGGGGAATGATAAAAAGTTCAAAGTTACCGTTATGAATAGTGAATACAACATAATAAATGGAAACATAATGAATAAAACACAATGATCAGCGGTGCGGAATTAACAACACTGTTAAAACAGATTAAGGGACTCCCTTGAAGTCAGAAGGAATGGGAACGTAGACATTCTCCACATTTCCACATTTCCAGAGAAAAGCAGCATCAGGGAGGGTCTCTGAGCTAGCGGAGTGTTTTCTCCTGATGATGGAGTGGTGGAGTGGGGGAACCTGACATTGTTAATGAATATTATTTGTCCCTGTTTCAATTTAGAACTGATTTGGAGCGCTAGAGTTCACTGAACTTATCCTAATTTAGGCAAACTCACATTTATTAAAGCTGCATCTCAACTGTACCAGGCAGTTCCTCTCCATGGTCTCCCACTTATGTATGGCTGTGGCATCACTACAGTTCTTAGTTAATTTAGTTTGTAAATAAGAGAATTTAAAACAGATTCTGTTCTGTTAATTTCCTGTTGGAAGAATTTTAAGTGAGTCAAGTTTGAAGTTTTTTTTAAGTTTATACATTTCATGTTTAATGCACAAACTTTAAAAAGTAATCCATGACCATGAATGCAGATTAAATGCGCTGGCATGTCTTTTAAACGGTACGATAAACTGTGGTTAATATAAACAGGGACGACCGATGAGGCAAAAAGGAGTTACATTCTGTGAACATGTTTGAAGGTCAATAAAAGGGCAGTCAAGTTAACTGTATATAGTTTAAAACGGGACGTCCAATAACAATTCAACTGAATATAATATCAGACTATTTTGAGATTTTAAAATGATTAGATTTTCATTGTAATGCAAGATGTGAGTGCACAGACAATTCCTCTGATTTCTCTGAAAAGCAGTTCTGGATAAGGTCCTTTTCATGTGTAATTCAATGAAAGTGACGAATTAATAATAGCTTGATGCTATTAGGACATTTTTGTGTCCCGACGCTGTGCTCTTTGCTCCTACATTCATTTATTCGTCACATGAATAGCGGCACATGTACAACAACAGCGCGGTGACTATTAAACAAACAGTCGTAATGAAAGGTCTGGGTAAGCCGCTGTTTGAGATGTCTCTGAAGTGTCAAAGCATAGTAATTCAGCATAATGGCCTGCTTGTATAATAACAAAAAACACAAAAGCAGCAAAGCTCTAAAGACGTTTGTGGATCTGAACCCGTCAAATCAGAGGCTGCAGCCCTTTGAGAGCAACAGAACAGAAAGGAGCCCAGTGACAGCCACAGTGTGTGTATGTCTGTGTGTGTGAACAGTGAGGGGTCAGATTTCATGACCTCTCTGGGATGTTTAGGGTTTATATCACAGATGAAACATTTTCATTAGCACTCATAACAGCGAGGTTAAGAGGGACCACATTAACACACACAGCTGCTCTCCTGAGGGCTTTGGGTGATCAAGCTGTCTGGAGCCAATTAAACACCACATACTTTTTAACATGCTGCACCGCGTCCCACTGTCGCCTCCCGTTCTGTGTCTGGAATGCTGTCAAGCATGGCTGGCCCTGCACTAAATCCAGCTCAAATCAGGACTTCCTGCAGTCAGAACCATGTCCTTGACTCCCAAACACTGCGTTCACTTGAGCAAAGAGCACAAATAAAGATTAATTCAGTGTTAAAATGACTCAGTGCCACTCCCAGACAATGCAGAATGACTCTTCAAGGGAAGGAATCACTTTTTCTATAGAGTTTTTCAACAGACGATTCTTAAAAGAAGGATTATTCTCAATGTGTGAGCGTGAGAACCTTAAAAAGAACCAACACATAATGTAAAGGTTCTATACCAATTAAAGATCTTGGATCTCCAAGTTTGGATATGTGCATACATACACATGTATGTCATATAGATGTTTATAAGTCTTATAAGTGCTTTATTAAAGTGTGGTATAAGAGATATGAGGAGGAGAAAAGTACATCAGAAAATGCACCTATATACAAAAGTACCTATTGACCACTTTATGACTGTACAGACACACAAACCTAAAGACAAGAACCATATCAAATATAGTATAAAGTCAAAATAAAAGTCTCAGGAAATTCTCAGAAAATGCTTAATACTTTACACACTATACTATATACACAAAATGCTGTGGTCAGTAAGAGAGGTGGATATTAATACTATAGATCAATAAATTACGGCTGAAGTTGTTCACTAGTACAGTATTCCCCTGCTTTTCGTTGGGGTTACGTTCCAAGAGCACCGGCATAGCATTAGCATAGTTAGCATTAGCAGCGTGCAAAGACTCGTACACAAAAGAAAGGTTGAAATAACTCTCTCTACCCACATGTTTAGACAGAGCACAGCTTACTAATACTAAATACACTGAGACAACTGTTGAAAGTTACGTTTGTACTCATCAGATTGTAAATTGCTTCTTAATGTCGACGTCCCTGGGGTAAAACACTAAAATACAAGAACAAGACACGGGGTCATGCTACATGCTGCAGCAGGCTTCGTCTTCTTCTTCTTTTTATGGCAGTTGACAACTTTTCAGTATATTACTGCCACCGCTGGACTGTTGGGGGTAATACAGTTCGGTTCTCAGAAAAATCCGGGTTTTAACCTGAATCTAATGCTGATCCGTGTAAAACCGAAAGGTTACTGTAATAGAAATAGTGGTGTGGAGTTATTTTCTATACTGAGTATGTTATTGCATGTAATAGTGACATAAGTGTTGATATTGCACATGATAAGACTTAACTTCACACACGCCTTAGTGAGGACAAACTTCTCACAGAAATGACACATAAAAGATCGATTTCTGGCTCAGTCCACAGGGGAATAGGAAGAGGCATCATATAAAAATGAAAAATAACATCAAACCCTGGCAAATAATGGTGAAATGAAAAAGGTTATTGCACACCCACCCACAGTCCTGAGAGGTTCTGTCATAGACGTCTCATGAAAATCCAAAGAAAAGCTTCTAGGTCGAGTTGTGGTCCAGATTGTGTTTATTTATTGTTATCAAGTATAGATCTATTTTTATAGTTATGTTTGAACAGATGGCGTATTTTGAGTGAAACACGGTATCGGGTGATTGACTCATTGGATGAAGCAGTTAGAAAATCCTATAATTATGTTTTGAGCACTTAGAAATATAACATTGTATTAAAATATTAGTCTGTATGAAAGGGATTTAATATTTTATAATCAGAAATGTATATTTACACCAAAGTAAATGAAAAGAAAACATAAGGCAGAATTTGTTTCCCTTCACTTCAAATTCTCTGCTGTGTCAGCGATCGATAGTGACGGTGGAGGTGAAACACAGTACTACTGTGAGGTCCATTTCCAGAGCAAGGTGGTGCATCAGAAATAAATATGGCTGCACACTACACTATACAGGATTCTTTAGTAAAGGTAAGATTTTTTGAAGTATCACGGACCTGTCAGTGCATAAATTGCTATTTGCATTGTTCTCTATCATGTAGTAACTGTTTTGAATGTAGTCTTTTATAAAAGTGTTTATAAAAAATGTAATATTTAAAAAAAGTGTTATAGTATCAAAACAGTTCCACTGTTGTTAATCAAATTTGTACTATACAGAGCCATTTTTGTGTGTGTGGATTAAAGTGGTGATTAAACGTTCTTCAGCAACCAACATTTTGCGGGGGGTAAGAGAGAAAAGTGGGATTCTAATGAACAACTTCTGGACTAATTTCAGTATCCAGTTTCAGAAGATTGCATCCATGTTTCATGCTTTATCTCATCCTGCATGCAGTTAAACTCTATATCAAGTCTGACTGAAATGAAAAATGACTCATCACATAATCTAATCAATAACAACAATTAATTTTAAAAAACAATATTTTAAAAATGAATATAAATAGTATTTTATTTGTACATTGTACTTTTACAATCAGATAAAGCATGAACACAGTATAAAAAAGTCTCTAAAATACTCAAATACTATTGCTTATGAATATAAATACTATACTAACGTCAGCAAATGTCCATGAGGATATTCGTTTCATTCATTTTAACATTGACAATATCAAGTAAACAGTGTTTTGTAGATTATGTAGATTATTTTGTCTTCATACTAAATGAAAAACGTATTAGTTGGGAGCTTTGTAGGCCAAATGTGTACAAAAATGAGGCAAAAATTTTAGCTGATGGTACAATGGATGCTTTTGTGTCCCTATAAAACTGGACCTGATTAGCTTTTTAAAATTAGTAATCACATTCAGTAGGACCAGGGACAGGAAGTAACAAAAAAAGTCATTTTTCATTTCAGTCAGACTTGGTATCAAGTTTAACTGCTTACAGAAAGACTGAAGTGAGCTGGAATTGTATCTGGGTGCATAATAATATATAGTTGAAATTGACATTTCGTGTTCCGTTATTCCCACAGCAGTTAAATGTAATGAGAAGTGTGTTGGATTTATTGGATCTGTGCCATCAATGTCATATTAATCCTCACCTACATGCGTATTTTCAGATTGCAGTGGGATCAGAGGAAACTTGACTACAGCTTTCAGTGCTTTTTTCTTGCCACACATCCAACTCCTCAAACAAACCCTGGGCAAGGAGTGTCAGAACCAGGGCTGCAGAACATCGGTCACCATTACAGGAGAAGAAGGCCTGTGCTAGTAATGCATAATAATAAGCACTCGGCTGTGACTCCAGATAAGCCTGACTGACATCACAGCAAAGCGCTGTCAAGTGTTCTGCATCCATGTGCGGTGCCTGGCATCAGATTGCACCTCGCTCAGTTCTGCTGTCCAATTACAATAAATGTTTGCATATCACACCAAAACATGACAGCTGCAGCTGATACAGGTTTTCCATTTAAGGACTTAAACACACAAACTGCAGAGGCAACAGCTATTTGGATTTGGCAGCAGAAACATTTTAGTGTGGGTCAAGATAAAATGCTTAATCATATGACATTTTTTTTATCATTAGGAAGAATTTAGGTTAGAGATACCAAAGATGTCTATGTTTAAGTGGAGTACACACACCATACCCTCCTGGTTAATGTCTGGGTATCTGGCCTCTTGATGTGACGGTCATCTCGCTCTCTCCCGTTAGACTCCGTTCCCCGTCCCCTGAGTACTGATTTCGGTGTTTTCTCGTGTTCCGTTTCATCTCCGTTCCACCTCCTGTACTCCATTCCTCCCTTTCCCCCTTGTTCCCTATCTAGTCTCCGTGTTCCATTTGTATCGCGTCCCGTTGTTAGTGGTTTCACCTGTGTCTCGTTTATGTTCCCTTATGTAAGGCCCCAGCCGATCCCTTCCCCTTTGAGTCTGTATTTGTTTTCCCCCCTGGTGTTGGTTGTATCTAGTGTCCTATTGTTTATACTTTGTTCTTGAATGTTTAACCCTTGTTTATGTTCTCTGTTTGCAGGCCCATGTTTCTCCCCCTTAAGTTTTCTGTGCTGCGCTGGTATCCACGTCCACGTGTTCTGCTCGCTAAGCTGCGAGGGAGGGTGAAGACCTCAGGCCGAGGTTTTGTTTTCTTTGTTTGTTTGAGGAGCACGGGCCTAGCCGTTTTGTTTACATCCTGTTTTGCGTTCATTGTATTGAGTTTATATCCGGTTGTGTTTTGAGTGTATTTGTGTTCCCCTGTTTCTGTTATTGTTCCATGTATCTTGTTTCTCGTTTACGCTGAGTCGAGGATTGTTTATTTCATTTGTTTTTTTTTATTAAAGTCATTCTATTTAACCATACTGTGGCGTCCTCCCCATTCCCTCCCAAAACCACACTGTGACACTTGATTTCACCACGTATGCAAGGTCCTGTCACTGTTCAGCTCTTGAAGGTAAAAATATATATAGTCACATGAGTGCAGGCACAGTGCAAACATGCCTTGATTTGATCGCAATGCCCTCACTATATTCTAGTGAATAAATGCAACATCAGCTTATCACGCGAACTATGCTTAGACCTGCCCACTAAAGAGCTATTTAAAAGGCAAAGAATATTATGTCATCAACAATCTTGAGAGAAAAACTGAAAGCTCAGTGATGAAGAGATAGCGGTGTTAATGAAGTAGATTCTTTCCCACCAAAACTTTCTCCAGGGCTGTAAGTCCACTCTGGCTATGACATTAGAGTTTGTAAAACAATAAAATGGTCTGTGAGCAAAAAAATACACCTGCATCAACATGCCCTGCATCTTCTCAGACATGAGCTTCAGTTCCTGAGAGTTTAAGGAGTCTTTATTAACATCCTGGACATGTACAAGCCTCATGCATTTATGTAACTGTGGGTCTGGTGCTAATGGAAGACTCTCAGCATGGCATTTAGTTTAAACCTGCAAAATTGGGAAATCAATGCATCACCAGCCAAGTTGCTCAAACTTCAGTAAACCTCAGTCTCCCTCTGTGTGTTCTTCACAACCCTCCCTCAAATACATCTGCATGAGGAAGGGAAGCACATATTGTGTTTCACCAAGCCCATGACCCATAAACGGCACATTAAGGCTCTTGCACCAGTTGCGTATATAACAAGCAGACAGAATGTTTCTGATTTGTGCCTGAAAGTGAGGCAAATGGCTTAGTACTTTGAGTCCTGAATATCCACTCATTGCTTTTCTTAGAACAACACGCCCCAATGCTGGGTCTAGTGAATTTGCACACACTCAAATCACAGAGTTTTACAATTTCTTAAAACAAGCACAGGACAAAATATGTGGGACAAGGATAAAACAGTGTGGCAGAACACATTATCTATTAAATCCATCAGAAATCCAAAGGTATGTGGCAAAATTAGCAGTCTAAGTCTGGGTAGCGTGTTCATTAGATTTAGCGTCATGGATTATTCTCACCACTGAAAACATCTGACAGGCTGGCTTTGAAAGCTCACCAGATGAAGCAACAACTGCCAAGGGGGTGAGGTTAGCGCATGGGCTTTTGATGTCTGCCTGTGTGGTAATGCGTCGGAGCACCACTGCTTTAGTACCTTGCAGATTGCGTGATTTCACACAGGACACCTGGATGGTTTTTCTCAAATTGCATACGCCCCATTCAATTTGTTCTGACACCGGCCCTGCAGAGAGCCTTGCTGGGATGCTATTCCCTCTTCGCTCTGCATCAGTCAAGGACTTTCAGAGAACTTTTTAAGAAAGTACTTTAAATTTGCTCGCTTGTTCAACCAGCATACCAGAAGTTTTCTGCACCGGATTGATGGTCCTCAGGAACATCACACAACTCCTTTCATACACACACATTCTGAGAACTTGGCTGAACCCAGCCTTCGCACGAGGCCCGACACTCTGTACTGACTACAAGCAGAATTCCTAACCAGTTTTTAAGTGGGTTCTGCAGGTTCTGGAGAATAATTAGTAAAGATGTGTTCCTTTTAAGCTTACAAGTACAGCCAGGAAAACTTTACGAACATTTCCACAGGCTAATCGAGTAACTTAAAAACGAGGTTGGCCCTCTAGTTAAGCACCTGCTGGAGAACTGCACTCTTTAAGGATTTAAGGCACCGATGATCAGAGGAGAACTTCTCATGAGCCGTGTCTATGCACATACCCTTTTCACACAGAGCCAGTATATATCCATTGCATTGGAAGTGGGACAGTGGCTTTCTTCTGATGGAGATCACTCTCTCCATCTCTCCTATCTATCAAATGCGTGAATAGGGTGCTGCAGAGAGCTCTATTGGGGTCTCATTAGTGTGTTCTTTCTTCAGAAATCTGTCACACAAGAATCCACTTCAGAATTTTTGAACACTCTTGAAGAGCTGGAAAGCAACTAGCAACAGTTGAGGTGAGGGGTAAGGAAAGTGAGATGGGTGTAACTGCCCTGTACAGGACACAGCTTTGGTGTCATAATGCATGCTATGCTGCATACTACTGTATACTGCAGAGGAGCAATATGCAGTGTAAAGCTTATACAGTGGATAACAAACCTGTTTTCAAAGCAGGACAGTGGGGTTTGATTTCTACCCTGAGCTGAGGTACCCTGAGCAAGGTACCGTCCCCACGCACTTCACCCCTTGGTGAATGGGTTGAATTTCGTGTTGTTCACACTTCCAGCTGGATGGCCGCTGTGAAACACAAAAACTGTACGTGTTGGATCCAAGTGTCTGCCAAATGCTGTAAATGTAAATATTCAGTCATAGCTGCATTGCCCATACACTGTCCATACTGGGTCTCATTCAGAAAACCTGTATGGACCTATGGAGGTTTACATTTGGAGTGAAGAGAGGCTTATCAGCAGTGTTGGGCACGTACCTTTAAAAAAGTAATTAGTTATAGTCTCACAAAAATACATCATTATAAAAGTAACTAATTACCAGGCAAAGTAACTATTGTGTTACTTTTAAAAAATCTAATTTAATACAACTATAAAATAAATATAAAACATTGTTCACTAATCTGCACTATTTTAATGTTGTTGTGGGACAACGTGAGAGACAGCTATCAAATTCAACATTTCTGCCTTTCACCGCAGCAGGGAAAATTAGTGCTTTTACTTCCAGTTTGCAAAAGCTACCTTTGAACTTGTTGGACGTGCCATCGTTGCGATTCCTTGATGTTGGTGTGTGTGCGACTGACCGCGTGTGTGTGTCTAACCATGTGTGTGCTCGTGTGTGAACACCCGCACTACTCTGCCTCTGATTGGCAAACAAAGCAAATTTACTCAATCTAAGCCAATCATTGTGTTCTCAGTTACACCACGTGTTTAGAGACACACCAATCATCATCTTGTGCTCTTGTACAGCCCCGAACACACACACACACACCCCAGAGAAAGTGAAGTCCTATGGCTGAGAGAGACGCTGCTCGCAGTGTTCTCAGTTATAGTGACGCACATTTTATTGTCAGTAACAGTAACGGCGGTGTAACGGGGAAACAGTAATTCGTTTGATTACTAGTTATTGAAAAAAGTATCGCTGTTAGTAACGCTGTTATTCTCATCAGCCTTCTAACATTGATTAGACTTAGACTTGGCACTTTTCCACACACATGGATGAGAAGCATGAAACCAACTTTCTAAGAACAAGCATGGAGAGCAGAAGCCCACACACTGCGCAATGCACATCCAAAGAATGTGGAGACATGCATGAACGTTTGTGGACATTTGTACAGTGAAAGCATCACCTCAGCCACTCAGACAAACAGCCAGGGAAAGATAACACAAATCTGCATGAGCCCTAAAGGTAGGTGATATTTGCAATTCATCACAGGAATCATAGTTTCATAGAAATAGTTTGACAAAACTATCAGCCAAGACAAGTTTCCGCCCCAGTGTTTGTTGAGCTATTACATTGAGCTATTACATAATACACTTACATAAGTAGTCCCAGACACTGTATGGTATCCAGTTGAGAACTGGATTATGGACTGGACTATTACGTCTCGTCCACACGAACGTTTGAATCAGGTGTTTTTCGGGCGTTCATGGCGCCAGGTGAGCGTGGAGTGAGCGGCAACCATTTTTCTGCACATTGTAGCAAATCGAAGTGTCAAGACGGGCGTTCAGCCCCTGTTTTCAGTCGGCTGCTTGTTCGTGTGATGTCAAAAAAACATCTTTTTGGGGTCCACTTTTGCCGAAATCCTGACAAACCCAAAGAAAATGGCGTTATTGTGTTTACATGCTGTTCGTTTGACATTCTGGATGACCGAATATGTTATGGGAACCACAACAAATATTTGTTGACTGGTGTGTAATGTGCTCTTGTACCAGTCGCAGCAGACAATCAAAAGTAGATCCTGGCATGCAAGTGTAGTTAAAGAACCTCTGCAGAAATCTTCGCATGTCTTCAAAAAGCACAAAAATGTTCCTTTGACCCAAAGCTGTGCAAGCGGGTGACCCCAATATCGGCAACAAGGCCTTAAAGCTAGTTACCCTGGTGCCCTTCAGGAGCTGGTCTGATCAAAGGGGGATCTTGCTTTTCATTTCAACTTCTTTTCAATAATTATTTTGCCTAACAATGAAATGAAAATAGCACTACTTTAAGAGATTGAATACAAACATGATAATTAAATGTCAATAAACTAAACATTACGGATATCTATTTTACAACCCTTGGGGTTCTCTGTTCATCTGTAATTCAGAATCAATTCAGGCCCTAAGATATCTGCTTCCTCTGTTTAAAGGTTGTGCAACATACTTTGCTGCAGCTGTTAGATAAAAGTGGCATGTCTGCAGGGGGGCATGGGCTGACACTGACATTAGCCCCCCACCAACAAAGAACAGAAAGTGTCTGAGATGCTGCTTTCATTAATGAAAACCTTCCGGAAGTGTTTGAAATACAGATTCACACATCGCCCGACTTGAACGAGAGATTAGGATTTACTTTGCTTAAAGTGAACTTTAAAATGAACTCTAAATCTAAAAAAACAAATCTACTAAATGAACCACAAAAGTCTATTTGAAAGTTAACCGACAGTCAATAGCTTTTTACTAACTGGTGGCTACGAGCTACTGTTAGTTGTTAGCTACATTAGCCTCGTAGCTCCAGTACTTAAAAACTAAACCTTGGACACCAAATAGGTCTTGGAGGGTTGATTGCATTTGTAATAAAGAGAAAGATGTTTAATTGTGGACACTGCCTGAGCTCTAGTTTTCAGCTGATGTGTAATATGTAAGGCAGCCACCGCATGAATGTAGCTTTAGTGCTGTTACTTTAGGAACTGTGGGTACTTTTTAGTCTCCAAAAGCAAAGCTGTAAAGCATGTGAAATAGACACACTGTGTTTACACACACAACCACTGCTCGTCATTAATCTCCTTTGTCTGTGCATGAATGTCTTTGTAGTTCACCCATTTGTGACTCATCACATACAAGTGGAGGCTTAGATCAACAATGTTTAATCAAATACCATTGAGCTGAAGCAGGAACTATAAGAGATGTGATCATATATACCCCACACCAGATGTCCCAGTAGTTTCAAGAAGGTGTGAGAGCTGTGTGTTCTTATGATGCACAAAGTGTAATGCATGGCTTGGGGTTCAAGTGAGAGGTTAAGCATTCATTCTTTCGATGCATATACATTTTCCTCACAGCAGATTTTGCGCCAGCTGTGTGCTTAGAATGTAAAACTGGTGGGGAATAGGAAACTACAAAGGCTGATTATTTTCATGTCTGGCTGAGGAAGAGAGACACAGCAGCGGCAGCGCAAGTTCCAAAATAGACAGTCTTTATTGAAATCAAAATAAGCTCATTCACGAAGGAGCTTCACGACTACGAGGGGGACCTTCACCCCTCTGAATCTCCTTAGGAAAAGGGCCGACTCCGTGTGACCCCGGAGGACCTTCTCTCCAACCGGGAACTTTGTTTTCGTACACAGTCCACAGTAGAATACCTCCCAGTTTTCTGGCCCGTCACTCTGTCAATTCCTTGCTGATGTTACAGTCTTGTTAGAAGAGTGGCCATTCAACAAACATTCAGAACTCCATACAGTGTTGCAGGGCATTCCTCTGTCCAAAAACAAAAGAGTCTTTATGTATTTTTGAGTCCACTCTTCTCACACTTTATGCACAACTGCAAGCCTCTGGAAGATCCTGAATCAAGAGGTTTCTGGGACTCCAGAGACACAAGTAGCTTCAAAAATATTTGGGACTCCAGAGACACAAGTAGCTTCAAAAATATCTGTTTGCTGTTCACTGGTAGCTTTTTCATAGCTGCTCTTTTTATACTATCAATTTCCCACAACAAAATTTTCCTTTATAGTTCTTTATAATCTGACTGAATTCTTCCATACTCCGAACCACACAAAACGTTTCATTGTTCGTTTTTTTTATTAGATGTTTTCATGCCTTTTGCAAGACATTGGACTATTTCATGTTTTTCATCTTAAGAAAGATATTGCATGAGACCAGTGACTTGCTCAGTAATGTGGAACAATCTCCTTAAGCAGTTTTCTCTTTAATCTGGGCCAGCTGGCAAACTAATTAACAAACCCGTCTGAGATCGATCCCAGTTATATAATGAGACGGCAAGAGAACTTCTGTTGAAAAACTAAAAACCAAATGTTTATTTAACTGAAATCCTACCGATGTGTCTTTGGCATAATAGTCTGGAACCCAGTGTATGGTCTATGTACTCCCTCGTGCCCTCACTAGCACATAAACACAGATGCTTTAATGGACTGAGATCAAAAAGAGGCCACTGTCATTAGGGAACACCGCTCTCAAGAAGGGGTGAACTCGGTCTGCAGTAATATTCAGGTAGGTGGTCCATGTTACATAATGTCTACCTAAAATCCATCTCTCATTGTTTCCAGGGAAAACATTGCCCAGAGCAACACTGAGTCCTTGCACCATAGTGGCGCCTCTTCCTCAGGTAAGCAACACACACACCTGGCCACCCCACAATGTAAAAAAAAAAGGTGATTTTTCAGGCTAGGCCATCTTCTTCCTTTGCTCTATGGTCCAGTTCTGATGCTCACATGCCCATTGTAGATACCTATTGTCAGTGATGGATAGGGGCTAGCATGGGCACTCTGAATGGTCTGCAGTTACGCAGCTCCATATGCAGCAAGCTGTGATGCTTTGCGTGTTCTGGCGTCTTTCTTAGCAGTTAGTGCTACAGTAGCTCTTCTGAGGAATCAGACTAGACAATCTAGCCTTCATTCAAGACCCTGTTACCAGTTTACTGATTGTCGATCCTTAAACCACCTTTGGTAGGGACTAACCACTGAGAATTCTCTTTTATTATTCATTATGACCATTTTTTCCTAATCATCCACTACTGCTAATTAAATTCAGCACAGCTTATTGCAAATGTTTCCGCAGAATGTTAGTGTAAGTAAATGTAAATGTAAGGTGGTGCTGGTTGATGGAGGATGAGGGTGGATGCAGGATTTTTATAGATTAAAACTAACAAAACAAGAAAAGGCATTAATGCTAACATCAGGCATTTAAACATAAAGGGTAAAAAATGAAAGGGATAGGGTTTTGGATGACTGACACTGGGGAATTATGTACAGGGGTATATATACACAAGACAGATGAGTG
Organism: Brachypetersius gabonensis; assembly: GCA_037577145.1. Classification (NCBI taxonomy): domain Eukaryota; kingdom Metazoa; phylum Chordata; class Actinopteri; order Characiformes; family Alestidae; genus Brachypetersius; species Brachypetersius gabonensis. The sequence continues at coordinate 10,841 of JBBJLR010103932.1, read as the reverse complement.
GAAACATCTGGAGAAGGACAGTGGGAAGACAGATAATAGATGGATCCACTAACTGAGGGGCAGGAAAAGGGCGGAATGGGTGAATAACAACTGACCATGTGTGAAGGGAAATGCATGAACAGACAAACAGGACAGAGTGTACCAGTTAATATATTGTAGCAGTGACCACTTTTCTGTGACCACATTTTATAGAAGTGCTTAGAGCCATTGGGTCAAAATTGGAGTTTGACCAAATTACAAATGAAATTCGAGGAATTTTTTTTTTTTAGAAAATAAGACTAATGAGAGCTGCCACACATGAACCTCTAAACGCCTGTCAGTGGTCAATGACAATAGGCTAAGAATTAGGTAGTTAACTTAAGACTACACTAGAACTATACGTTTAGGTTGCCAAATGTTTTTATGTTTGTGGGTGTTTTCAGTTTGAGATGGAGCAATTTTATATTCTTATATAGGGGCATACATTTCCAGCATCACTGCAGGGTTTACGCCTCAGAGCAATCCTCAAGCCAGAGGTAAACCAGGTGCGACTGTGCCGATGTGGCGTGCTGCTCTTATTGATATTCCTTTCAGCAAAAGACTCGATCCTCTTTAGCCTCGTGCCAGAGTGTCTGACTAGTGACCACTAATAAATCCTGTTTTTCTGAGAAGATGGGCCTGTTCCTACACATTGTATATATGTGCTAGAGGAGAGTGAAGGTTTAATCACACATTATCTGCTCTTATATGCAATTTCATCATTTCATGGCTCCTGCTGAGTTACTGTTATGGAGATTTGAGGTTGTCTTACTTTGCTTAAAAAGCCACTCCTGCCTCTTCTACACCTGTCATAAAAATGTCGACTTGTGCTGCAGAAGCCTTAAGGGCAAGAATTTCTTATCTAAAGATAAGATAGAACCCCCCATTTTATGACGAACCCGGCAGGTGGAATAACAGCTATAGCTGCTTTGGATGAACCTTTGGGTTCAAGGTGAAGGTGAAGGCAGAAGGAAGTCAGTAAGCTGAACATCTTATTGCAAAATGATGTAACTGTCTTCAACTCATCATTGGAATAAAGAGAATCAACGTCTTTGCATAAATGTTGGCAAGATAGCTGCTTTCCAGTCTAGATACTCAGTTTGTTCTTTTTTCTCAGGCATTATTCAGTGGCAATGTCTTGTTCAATGATGTAAGAGTTACAGTAGCATTAGCTCAGTCATTTTTACTTCCCAATAGCTCCGTGGCTAGGCTAACAGTCAGGACTGGTTGAGCACTGTAGGAATTCCCCATGCTTGTATGATGTATTAGCATAATGTATGCTGGAGCAAACGCTGATGAATAAAAATTTAATAGACAATCCTGAATTCTGTCACATCAGTGAGGCAAGTAACATTAAATGCTAGTTTAAGGATGGAAGGCCCTTTTAAAGTTGCACATATGTCTGCATATCTGTATTTATCCGTAGAGGTGAACAACATAACACACTTTACCTTCTAAAAAAACCCCATCTATTTGATATAACTCGACTCCCCATAATATTCAATTTAATCTTTTCTGCTAAGAACAACTTTTTAAGACAATGTCTAAGTGGTGGATTAGCCCAAAACTTCTTAACAACAAGTATTAGTATCATTAAGATTTTGAAAAAAGACAAGCTACTCCAAAAGTGTGAATTTTGCTCAAAACACTTGAAGAAGAAAAGAAGTGCTAGACGCCTCTGCCATAAACTAATCTCCAGCAGCGTGAAGGTGCTTCCTCCTGAGGAGAGCTCCATTTGATTTCACACAGAGATCTTCCAGAACTCCCTCTGTTTCAAATGGGCCTCAACATACACACGTCTCAACATCCACACACACACACACACACACACACACACGCACACACACACGCACTCTTACATCTCAAGCAGTGCTGTGCTCAGATGTTTGGATGGCCGATGAGGGGTATTTTTTTGTGGGTAGGGCCATCGGCCATCCAAACATCTGAGCACAGCACTGCCCCCCCGCCCCCCGGCACACTGAAACACCGCAGCGTTGCCAAGACATGTCTAACTGTCACAGAAATGTTGCGTCATCTGACTCAAAAAGTAAACTGTGTCACAAGACACTCTGCTCACTGACATATTCATGATCTAACTGCATAGCCTGGTTAAAACAAAACTCAACTGTCACTTTGTTTGCAATTGAAATGTGTGAGTTATTTTATACATTTACTTTGAACAAAACACTGAGCGAGCTGTGCTGAACAGGGAGAGAGCAATCTGAACATCTGAGCGATTTTTTAAGCCTCTCTTAGCCTAAAACAGACAGTTATCTTTGGATGATTGGGGTGGTGGTAGCTCAGTGGGTAGGATACTTGCCTCTGGACCAAGAGGTCACAGGTTCAAATCCTACCTTCAGCACCACCATTGGGTCCCTGAGCAAGACCCTTAACCCCAAGTTGCTCCAGGGAGACTGTCCCCTGTAGTTAGAGAATGGAAGTCGCTTTGGATAAAAGCGTCTGATAAATGCCATAAATGTAAATGTAAATGATTAGGACATACTTCTACACTTAGGTTGCTACTTTTGCCTACACATAACATTAACGACTGTGAGACTCACGTAGCGACAGGAACGCAGTTAGTAAGTTAGCTTGAAAAAATGACATTCAGTAGAATGAGTTGGAGTCAGAGATGCTCTCCGGAGTTTCACTCAAGCCCTTAATTAGAAGATCAGGAGTTTTAGGCCAAGGAGTATATATAGGCCAAAAAGAAAAAAGAGCTACACAGGGGATACTCCACTGACTGGCACCAGACAAGACTTCAAAGAAGCAACATTAGGCTAACGCTAATGCTAATGCTAACGTTCAGTCAACAACACTGACGTAACCATAGCGACCACCAATCAGTAACCTCCAATATGTACACGTCATCATTTAGTATCGGTTCAGCACGCTTGGAACCTCGACCAAGGTGGTACCAAGAATGGTACTGGGTACCAGGTACCAGATTTTAGTTACGGAACATGCAAAAAAAGTGGTTGAACCGAACCGAGCTGGTACCACTCAGTGGAACACCCCAAAAGAGTCCATCCCAACCAGTCAGAATCTTATGGATATATCAGTCTTGTTGAGAGTAACTCACACATACGTATCACTGGACCTGTGTACATATGAGTAATAGTTTTGACTAAATTAATATGGTGATTTAATTTCTTCAGCAATGAGGTACAAGTGCTGCTAATGGCTTGACCCCAGCTCAGGCACAAGAGTGCAAATGGACTGGTTCCCAGTCAACAGCAGTGCAGATGTATGCACGCCTCTGATCTCAACACCATCAGAAAATCAAAAGAACGTAAATGTGTCCCACTCCCACGATTATTCTTTGATGCAACAGACACTTTTTGGTACTCATAGTTGTATTTTTTGTCCCACCAGGCCAAACTGCTCTGAGGGTTGTATTTTGCAGCGGAATAGGCACTTAGTGTGACGGCTGAAAGGACCGGCGTTGATAAGGTTTAAAACCGCCTTGAATGGGAATAAGGTCATTTCTGAAAGCAGCTCTCCACTTCCATTCCACTCAGTAATAAGACTCCATTCACAGATGAGATTCCATCTGAACCAGCCACTTCATTTTACCAGCAAGACTTATGAATGATGGCAAAAGTGTGTGTGGAAGGAACTGAATGCATCTGCATCAGAAAGCTGAATAGAAAGTAGGTTGAAGAGGGGTTAAGAGCTGCTACCAGTTAGATTTCATGCTAATGGTGACTGCGGTTCCAAGCTACAGATGGAGCGAGAGAGAAAGCAACACCTGGACATCATCACATGCCAGCGGCCTACACCCACCCCGACTTCAGAGATTCTGCTGGAACATGTGTGTGTAATCTGAAGTTTATTCATAAACCTGTAAAGCATTTTGGAGCTATTATCTTCTGTCTCGCTATATTAAAGTGACGGACAGAAGTGAAGGACGTAACCGGTAACAGACCATGCAAATGTGTGATGTAAAATTGAAGAAAAGCATACACGAATCAGCCCTGACCTTAAAACCACCTGCCTAATATGATCTAGGTCCTCCCTCATGCTGCCAAACCAGCTCTGATCTATAGAGACATGGACTCTACAAGACCTCTGAAGGTATACTGTGGTAAACTGTGCAGTAGACTCTGCAAGCCTCCTCTTCAAACTTGCCATCTCACACATCGGGCATGGGGCTTTCAGCCCTAATCTCACGCTCTCATGCTCATGGAAGAAATCTCACGGCAAGCCCCTCCTTGACTAAATATTTAGTTTTCTTCTCCTTTGACCAGGCCACCTTTGTCCATTTGTCCAATGGAAGCTTGGGTGTCCACTGTAGGCTATTTCAGTGGTGTACAGGTGTCAGCGTGGGTACTCTGACTGGTCCGCAGCTCCATATGCAGAAAGCTGGGATGCACTGTGTGTTCTTTCCATCAGAGCCAGAATGAACCTTTCCAGCAATTTGGGCTACAGCAGCTGGGATGGGCTAGCCTCCGCTCCTCTTGCACATCAGTGAGGCTTGGACGCCCATGATCCAGTCACTGGTTTATTGGTTGTCTTTCTCTGGACCACTTTTGATAATTGTTGACCCATCACCTGCTGTGATGAAGATGTGGTGACCCAGTTGTCTAGCCATTACAGTCGGGCCCATGCCAAGTTCATTCAGATTCTTATGGTTGCCAATTTTTCCTGCTTTTAACAAATAAACTTTAAGGGTGTACTCACACTAGGCATGGTTGCCGTTAACCCGTGCCTGAGTACGATGGTCCCCCCTCCCCACTCCCCCTCTGGCCCACACTGACATAGGGTTTCAGCGTTCGTGTCGGAGCACGCTTACGTCATTATGGTGTGACGGTTTCAGGATAAACAGGAAGAGCGGCGCTCTCTCGCTGAACGCAATGGAGTCCATTGCTCTGTTTACTTTTTTAATAGTAATTTTGAGTCGTTTGGTCCACAGCCCTCTCACAGCCTGTTGCTAAACAGGTCTGTCGCTTTTGTGGCACGAAAAATGGTTTTGGAGCGTCGCAAAAATGTGATGTGACGCGTCCTGATCCGTGCTCCAGCACGGTTAGCGCTACATGCGAACCGCGCCCGAGTCCAACTGAACCGTGCTCTGGTTCACCTCTTCCCAGTGGGCCAGGGACGGCTAAACGAACCGCGCCCGGGCACAGAGCACTCACACTAATCAAACCAACCACGCTTTGGTGATCGGGCACGGTGCAAAATACCTAGTGTGAGTACACCCTAAGATCACTGGCCATCCCTTATATATCCACGTCCCAGAGATATATCCCTTTGGCAGGTGGGATTTTAAGTTATCAGTGTTATTCACTCGTCAGTAGTTGTATTACTGTGGCTGATCAATGTTTGTATAGATAATACATAATACAGCTCTGCAAAAAAATAAGAGACAGCTGAAAAAATGTTCAGTTTCTCAGGTTTTAACTTTTATAGCTGCAAGTATTGAACTGAACAGTTTGCCTTAATTTGTAAGACCTGCTTACAATATTTTTTTTCATTTCCAAATAAAAATATTGTTCTTTTAAAGCATCATTTTAAAGGAAATTACAAAACATAAAAAAGAAAGAAATGATGCAACGTTTACATGTCACGCACACCGGGTCACGTGCAGTCAAAAGGCACCGGAAATAACTGCACGTCAGGTATAAAAGGTGGAAACAGGTGTTAGTACTCGCACAGACATTGAAGTGACATGCTTCAGTCTTTATGTGTCCCTTTATCCTCTCTCTCCAGCACTGTGAGTAGTAAAAGCTCAGAGGAGCTCTCCTCATCTCTCCTGTGTGTGCGAGTGAGAACAAGGTCCCGTTTGGTGCGGTTCTCTACTCCTTAAGGAGCGTTCTCAGAGTAACCCGCTCCCTCGTGTCATCCACGTTGGGGCTTTTCCGCCACGCAACAAGGTTGTGTTCTGGTGCGTCTTGGTCCTGCTTTCCTGTATCACTGTGACATTACAGAACTTGCATAATTCAAAGAAAACAAATCTCTGGTTCTCTCTTAAACAAAATGACAATAATGAGCTTCGAGGAACTTCTAGTAGTGTTTTACCATCCAACTGGTCTCAGTGTGAGAAGAGAGAGTCGATTACAGCAGTGTTTTAACCTTTTCCTCATTAAATAAGATGTGATTCAGCTGATCACTGATCAGTCCCTCATAAAGCAGAATGAGGTGTTTGTGGAAGAATTTAACAGACACTGGACTGGAATGCTTGTCACTCATAAAGATGCTAAATTAAAAATGAAGTGCAGCGCTCTCTTATTTTTTTCCGGAACTGTATATTTGCCTCCAACTCACCGCATGCAGGTGAAGTGAACGGTCAGTGCATAGACAGGCTGCTGGGATTTCCAGTGGTGTGTGCAGTCTTCTATGGATTAAGTGGAGTGGATTGTTTCACGTAAGATTCATGATTCAGCAGCGCTGGGTGAACTAATATTTTATGTGTAGTGGAATATTTGGCCTGTAGTATTAAATCTTTCATGTCCTGGAGGAATTCACATTGACCGCATACTGGATATTACTTAGTGCTTTGGGCATAACCAGCAGTATGTAGTAAACTATTTGCTGCTGAATGGAAAATGAAAATTTAAGCCCCCTTATGTCTTGGGGGTCCTGAGTGAATGCTTAGCGCCCTGCTTGATTTGAAATCGTCTTATTTGTTACTTTCCTTCTCCTGAATTTATTTGCTGTTTTAAATGTCAGTACTCCTCTGTATTTTTATGCTCATTATTTTTGGCTCCTAAAAGGTCTGGCTTTACCCTGAATAACATTAATACCTTATCGGAGGGGAACCCAGAGGAGGGAATCCTGGAAAATTTATGGGTCAGTTTTCTTACGTCAGGCTCATTCCTCTTTTATCAGGCTTAGATATGGTTTCATTAAATGGTTTGCAATAAATTCAGCACCATACTGACATGTAGGAGCTGTGTTGTGGTCATTTGTACTTAATTTACACAGTTCCTCACAGTTTCATGTAATTCTTCTGTTTATATGTTTGATTAAAATGTGGCGTTGTTCTGGATTTTCAACTTAATTTATGCAGATTTTTGACTCTTATCATCTGCACTGCAGGCCTAAGAGAGAGCTTTTCTATCAAGAGCACCAGGAGACCCACAGAAAAGTCCTTCTGCAAACAGCAAGACTCATTTTTTCCACCAGTGCTTTTTTAAAACCTGTAATTCCTATTCAGATCACACTCTGGCTGCTTGCCTTTGAGTTACATATAAGAACAGTGTTTTTTCACCTGTCTGTCACAGACCCCCAGTACGCTCGTACTGCTAGAGGAACTTTGGCTCATCAAAGTCAAAGTCAAAGTCAACTTTATTGTCAATTCTGCCATATGTCCTGAACATACAGAGAATTGAAATTACGTTACTCTCAAACCCCAGGTGCATACACGTAACATTAAGTATAGAAGGTGCAATTTTAAAAATACAAAAATACAATTATACATATAATATATAAACTATAAAAATATAGTTATATATATTTATCTAGTTTATATCTAGAACTTTATTTCAATACATATAGCCACTTGCCAAACAATTTCAAACATGAAAAATATTACAGCTGCAGATAATTTGCAACAAAAAAAAAACACATTTAATTGCTCGTATTGGTCTTGCAAAAATACTTGCCAAATTCTGTGTAAAATATTCAAGGTTCAAGGTTGCTTTATTGTCATCATTGATTGTGAACATGTACATAGTGTGCTGAGATGTTTCTCCATGGACCACAGTGCAACGCAGAGCAACATTCAACAAAGTGTAACTGACACAAAACAGTATATAGACAATAGAACACTGTAATGGTATGATGTGAACACGATGTAAACCTTCCAGAACGACTAGAAAATGACAGAAAGGAATGACAGAATGACTAGGAATGACAGAAATAACACAATAGACAATGCAGCAGTATAACAGTATAATGTGAGTGAGATGTAAACCCTTCCAGAGTGACTAGTGTTGCACCATAAGTGTGATATTGCTCAAGAGGCAATTAGCAGCATTTCACTTTGCATCTGGAATTTGTCATAGAAAAATTCCAGATACTGCAGACTGTGGTTTTTTTTTTTTTTTCAATGATCGGGTCAGTTACTGTCTACTTTTGAGCCCCAAATACTTTTGTAATGACTTGTGTGAGACATTACGCCTCCCCTGCACTGAAATAGAAAAAAACATCTTCACTGTATTCAGCAATATACTTCACTGCCTAATACTCAGCCATGGGAAATTCATTTTAATATTCCATGGAGATCATCTGCTGCTGAGGTAAAAAGTGACATCTATCAAGTCTAAAATGTCCTTTGTCTTCTATTAACAGGGCTTGCCTAATATTAGCATATAGCAATACACCACACATAACAAGATGAAACTGGGAGTCCGTGGGGACGTTTTTTCTTTCTTGTGATGGATGCTGTACCTTTTATCTGCCTAAACATGGAACTTCACCAAAGGCTCATTTTCTGTCTATCATCAGTATTCATTAATATTTGAATGAATGGAAATATCACTGATTAGTCCTTGAATGGCAATTGGTGGAAAGTGTGTGGGAAAATGGAGACCTGGCAACAATTACCACAGCAGAGAGAGAGAGAGAGAGAGAGGAGAGAGAGAGAGAGAGATCATGAGAGCAAGTGAGAAAAAGACATGTAGGAAAAAAGACTGAATTGGGGAGAGTGAAAGATATACAGTAAACCCCCAGATTTACGCAGATCAGGAGTCATGGATTCAGTCACAGGTGGATTTTTTTGAGAACCGAACACGGAAATCCCCACAATAACGCGGAAACTGCAAATATCCTTTGACTTTTTTTTTGCTTTTTTATGGCAATAAATATATTTGTTCTGACTGTTTTCACACAAGGGGACCCGTCCACCTCGCCGCGGTGTCTCAATACTTTTGTACCATGAACTTCAAAGTTGCATATCTCGGCAGGGAATTTAAATTTGAATACGGGTTTACCTTTACATCTTCTTTTAGGCTAATGCATTAAACTGAGCTTAAAATGACATTAAACACACACACACACACACACACACACACACACACACACACACACACACACACACACGGGTTTAGATAGAAAGCTAGCAGTTACAATACCATGTAGCAAAGACTGAGTGAAAAGAAAAGGAACTGAACACGGGAGATCATTTTCTCTATGAAAGGTTCGGGTGTGAAAAAGACTCTGAAAGGCTGTGTGTGGAAAGTATTATGATAGCAACCAGTTTCTTTTGAGAAAGTTGAGAAAGTATAAGACAGTTGAGAAACGTCTGCTTTGTTGCAGTATCATAATGAGAGCGTTATTATACTACAGCAGAGAGTAAAGAGTCTCTTCTTTCAGGAGTGGAGATCAACTCTGTACTGATCTTTTTGAATGGTAATGTAATTCTACTCATATCCAGGCATCTCCTCCTATTCCTACATTTTTGTTTCTTATTCTTCATTGTCCTTGTTATTGCAAACAAAGCATTAATGTTATTTTAAATTGTTTGCGTTCAAATATTCCCTAACCCAGACTGAGGAATGCTTAATACAAACAAAACATGGGCCAACTAAAAGGGCACTAATACAATCTGAGAGCAAAAGAGCAGAGCCTCAAGTCCCCCGGGGTCCATTTTTGCAATTTTGCACGGTTCCTCCAGCCATGCAAGCTGAGAGACAGACGACTTCGTGACCTCGTCCTCACTCACTGGAAGCTCGTTCAGAAACTATAGTGACAAGGAAGGTTATCCCAGCACTCATAAGGTAAGAAAGGCAGGGAAACACCCTGGAGAGGAAACCAGCTCAGCACAGACAGTCACTCTTAGAGGTCCTTTAAATTCATCGCCCTGACTTGGCTTTGGACTCTGGGAGGACACCCTCGGACACCCTGGCTGGGAATAGAACCCAGGACCGTTTTTGGTGCTTCATTAAACAATATGATGTGAAAGGACCAGATGTACCCTATAATTAAATGTATATAAAATTACAGAAAGCATTAGTGCACCTCATGCATTTATCCATGTCCATAAAATCACCTAAAGATTCAACCTTGTTATTTATAAATAATGTAAATAATTTGAGTTCTTTATTATAATCATGTATCGAGAGGCTCCTTAAGCCCTTGATGTTCAGGGTAGTTAAAGACACCAGGCTGAGGGTGTTTGTCAGAACATTTTGCACAAAGTGGAGGAAAAAGTCAATTCAGTGATGTACGATGCACAGGCAGGTTTACAGGGTAAACACACCATTGTAACAGCAGGTGAGGTGATTGTTTTAATGAGTAAACTACTTTTGCAGTCATTGATTTATTTATCCAAAGTATTTAAATCCACCTCTCTTACTGGCCACTGCATTCTGTATTTGTATTTAGTACTCGAGTATTTATGAAGAGTTTTATTTTGACTTTATTCTATCTGTAATTTTGTTCTAGTCTCTGTGTGTCTGTGCAGTCATAGCAATTTCCCCAATCTTTAACAACATTCTCTGATTCTGATTCTGACTGCACCCTGCTTGCTTTTCCACCCTCAAGTTGGTTGCGCCTCGTGCTTTACGCTTTGGATTAGACCATCAAAGGTGCTGGGCCAAAACACAAATGCCGTACTACTATTTCCAGTGGTTGGTTGCATGCAATCCACATGTGGCCCAGAGTTTAAATGCCATGACGAACCTCATGTGGCTGCAACAGCTGGGTCTGTTCTGACCAACAAGACACTCGCCATCGCCACAACTGTCGACTGCCGTCCGGGTGAATGCTCCCCACTTATATTTTCTGCCTATTGTTTTTGATATGGGATGTGTGTGTGTGTGTGTGTGTGTGTGTGTGTGTGTGTGTGTGTGTGTGTGTGTGTGTGTGTGTGTGTGTGT
>JBBJLR010103911.1:0-24866 GCA_037577145.1 Brachypetersius gabonensis | reverse complement strand
GACTTTTCATTTCTTTGTCATTGGACAAACTTACAAAATCCGCGAGGGGTCAAATACTTATTTCCTCCACTGTATGTACCTGTTGAGGACCCAGAAGATTATTCCTACTGGTCTCCCAACTTATTGGGAGCTCTTTCACGTTGCAGAGATTCCTTCGCGCACTACACGCTTAAAGTACTATATTTATGGGTTTGCCTCACCAAAATATATATTTCAATTACAAACTGATTTTAGGTCCCCTACACCGAATATCAGTTGTCTTACTTACTGCAGTTTTCAATACATAGAGGAAGACCTGCTTCCGGTTCCAGGAATAAAACCACTGCGACACGTTCTGGTTCAGTTAACAAGGCTGACACCCAAGAAACAAGATTTTTCGTTGCTCACAGTGAAATTTACACAGCTGCCCGCATCCATCCATGTAGGAACATTACATTTTGGAATGAAAATTCTTTTATTCAATTTTGCAAGGGAAAGTTTTAGCTCAATTTAATTAAATTCTCCACCAGAATCAGAGAAGACTGATTTACCTCTATTTTCATTAATTTAATAATTAATGATTAATCATTAATTGATTAATCATTAATCGATCCTCTTGCTCTTTCTTGGTTGATTGCTGAGGCAGATCTCATATGCTCTCAAGGTTACTGCCCAATGTGAGGGGATGTCATTTGAAGCACTGCTTTCATCTCATTGAAGAGAGAGAGTAAGAGTTTGTGGTTTGTGCAAATTACAAACCTCTTTCCATATAAGTATTTATGGATACGTTGAATTTCAAACATCATCGCCAGAACCTTTTTGTCAAGTTGTGTAAGAGTTGTTGGATTCCGACGGGAGATTAGTATCCATGACACAAAACTGATGGGTCTCTCCTGCCCATCTGGCATGCGGTGCAAAAACAACACTTCCATTCTGTAAGGCGATGCAAGTCTTTGCTGTTGTCATAATGCACTAATACATCCGATGACTACATTAGCCTTTTTGACTCCTCAAAAGCTTTCTGTTACTCATCCTTCCATTCCCATTTAGTTTCTTTTCTTAACAGTTTATGCAATGGATATAGCAACGTTGCCAAGCTTGATAACTGGGTGTACTGTGAGCTTGTAGTCTCGCACTGAATTGTCTAGGTTCAACACAGGCACTCTAGGAGCCGCCCATTCTGAAAATTTCACTGGCTCAATTATGCCTTGCTAAGCAGGGCTCGAAATTAACTTTTTTACTTGGTAGCACTGGTGCTCCCAACTTCAAAAAGTTAGGAGCACCAGCAAAAATTTAGGAGCACCCACCAAAAATTTAGGAGCACCACAACTACAAATTGTATATTAACAGATTTCTTTCATTTGAAAACTGCACCAATCAACACTAACAACAACCAGCTACAAGAAGTCACTGAAGCTTTACATGCTGTGGCTTGGATTTGAAATTCGGTCTTCTGGCTTCTTGTGTTTGGCACTCTCACCATGTTTGACCACGCTCTCGCGCTTAAAGTGTGTAGATTCAGTGTTGAACGCTGTGTTACCTGCAAACTCCGTCCCACAGGTATCGCAGTGAATGCAGTGCATAGAGCCATTTTCATAGCAAAGCCACTCGAAGTCTTTCAACCATTCTCTCCAAAAACTGTCCGCCTTCTTTTCGGCTGGTGAATCAACATTCACCACATGATCACTATCACCAGCACCATTATTTGTAACTTTAGGTGGTTTGCAAAAGAAATCTGTCAGTGTTCTTTTCATTTTCCCTCTTCTCGCACCGACGCTCCCAAATATATTTTAAGATCGCATAGATGAAATTTCGGGAGCATATGCGACCAAAATAGTCACAATTTCGAGCCCTGCTAGGTAAGACTTTCCAACTCACGCTCTAATTTTATTCTCATGGCATAGGACACTGGTCTGGACTTGTAGAACTTTGGAGCAACACCCTCTTTTATGTATATTTTCGCTGGCAGGCCTCTCCAGGTCCCCAATTCCTCTTTAAATACCTCTTTATTCTTGCTGCAAGATCAGCTGAGACTGATCCATGTAATTGACATGTATACAGTTCATGCCTAACGTCCCTTACCTGCAACGACTACTACTGGTAACTGCTTGACTTAATCCTGTCCCAAAAATAGCTACTCTTTCGCCTGTATATGTTTCTACATTTCTTATTTCTGAACCTTTTACTCTTGGAATCTTAAAACTCTTCATCACTGCATTGCATATCAAGGCATTTGTTAATGTGATGTGGAGACTGCTTTATATCTCTCCTGATTTCATTTCCAACATTCTTGTCCTCCCCCCCCCCAGCCGGCTGCTTGTCAGGGGGAGGCCCTTTTTCCTACAACCATGTGACTTTTTCTTTTATAAAATGAGGCCAATGTTCTCCACCACACCAATAGCAAACTACTGGGGCAGCTTTGCCTTGCTATTTATGTCCTTCCGTGCAGATTGTCTGCCAGCAGGAGAGATGGGAGAATGTGTCTGTTTGGGTTAGCCTTTAGCCTAGCATGGAGGCCTGTTTGCTTGCCATGCTTCCAGGTGCGCTTACATTGCTTACAGACAAACTTCTATTGGCTGGCGGCTCCACGCTGCTCTAAGGTCTCTTGGTCTGCTCCGCATAGCAGACTGAGCTCCCGCAGGGTTTCCAAGACCATCGCATCCAGTGTTGTTTTTGAGTGGTTAGTGTAGATACGGAGACTTTCCCGATCAAACACGTAGATGTGCGTGGCACTGGAACACTTAAGTAATAAGTACCGATTAAAACTAGGACAAAGACCTATGCACCGTTTTTGTGTCACATGGAGAGGCCACCACTCAGATGTCTACTCGCACCGTCATCTTATAAGGAAGCCACTATACACTGAACGTTCAATGACTGCTGTGTTTTTTTATGGAGGCATGTCTCAGTGATAGTGTTCTGAAACAGCTCTGCAGATTAGCAACATGATAATATCCTGCAATGGCCGTAATGTGGCTGTGTATTTACATCAACACTGACTCATGTGTGAATGCTGTACTAGTTACTGCTCACTGCTGCTTGAGCATGTGACCATTAAATGCAGGCCATTTTACTCATCGCCATGATCATAATTATGGTATACATTCAACCCAAAGCTAACGCTAACAACGCACTGGCAGAACTGTACAGAGCCATCAGCAAGCTCCAAAATGCTCACCCAGATGGACTGTTTATTGTAGCAAAAGACTTTAATCATGTAAATTGCATGTGAGTTTTTCCTGAATTTGGGAGTTTTTCCTAAAATGTGGACTTGTGAGGGCGCAAAAATGTGGACTCCTGTGAGGGCGCAAACATGCTGGACTGTGTTTATAACATCACTGGTGTGTATTGTGCTTAGTCCCATCCCTACCTTGGCCACTCCAATCAAGTGCCTGTCATGGGGCCCCAGTGTACAGATGTGCCAAAGCCTGTTCATAGGCAGACAAAATCTGGGACACGTTTAGGGAGGCTGCAACCTACAGTGGCTCTACCAACCTGGAATGCTGCGCCTAGACTTTAGTTCAGCATTCAACAGCATCATTACTTAGTATCTTAAACATCTTTCTCTGTAAGTGGATCCTAAACTTTCAGGCAATTTGCTACCCCTTTACATTTTTAAGTACTGCAACTATGCCAAACTGACAACTATTCTGATATTATGGAAAGCCTCAGCTATAATAATATGCGTAAAGTGAATGCAAAGAAAATAGTTTTTTGTGTAAAATATTGTATAAATTGGACATGACAAAAACTATTTTCAGAGGTCTTCAAACAAAGTATGCCTGAAGTTGACTTTTGAAGTTTGAACCTTGTAAACATGGCTACAAAAAGTTAAGGAGAGCTTTCAGAAATGTTATGTAGTTTGACTTTAATTGTGATAAAATAACACTACCCACTTTTTTTAAGCTTTTTCACATGTATATTCATTTATATTCATTAGATGGGTGTTCCACACCTTTAACTTCCCCCTCCCCGTGTCAGTGGCTCTCTGCATGCCTGCATATCTTCCTAGTAAGACATGACATAGATTTGCAAATGTAGCCTATCTGACACAAAGGGCAGGCTGTCTACCCTTCAGAAGACAAAAGACTGTCTTTTTAACAAAAGTAGTTTAAATGAAAAAGAAAAATACAGTAATCCCCTTTTCGCGGTTCTTACGTTCCAATAGCACCCTCGTATAGTGAAAAGCTGTTGTTGTGTTTTGGTTAAAAATGCCCATTTTTATAGTGTAAACCCTAAATATGCCCCTAAAACACTTTAATTTCATTTTAAATTCAGTTTAATACATTACCCTTAACAAAAATTACACTGAACTCCTGTAGTGCTAGAATGTAAATACCGATATTACCGCTGTACAGACTGCACTGTAATTCATGCACGGGCGTTTTCTTTGGTATGCACCGTAATTTTCTTTTGTATAAGCAGGGTAAATACAATAATAATTTAATGTATTTTTTGTAATAAAAATACAGTAAAATGTAGGTGTAATCATCATCATTTCACTGTTCACCCAGCAGTGAGTTGTATTGTATCAATAATTGGCACTAAAATATAGGATGATTTATATATTGCCACAAAATAAAATATTGTGGAGTATATACCATGAATTTTCTGGGGATTTTGCCAAAATTATTAGTTCGGTTTTAAATCAAAGGTTTAAATTCAGCTTAATACACTACCCTTAACGAAAATGAGGGACGGACCGGCAATCTGCATGCTCCGGAAAATTCAGGTGCGCAGCTGTTGGGCCAAGATGCCGCAACAGAGAGAGAAAGAGAAAGAAAGAGAAAGACAGAAAGGGAGACACAGAGAGAGAGAGAGTAAGAGAGAGCAAGAGAGGTTTAAACTCTCTTACTACATTACTCTTAACAAAATTGCATACAGTCCAGTCCGCCTCTGCACACACCCTCACCAAGGGCAACGTACCAAGCTGAACCTAAAAAAAAAAAAACACAGCCCGACAAACCACCACTGAGCTGCGTTGCCAGAAGGCGCAGGGCATTTGGGTGGCAGGGCTTTTAATAGAATGAAACGAAAACAGAAGAACAGGAGGGCAGCAGCTAATATGGAAATTTAGCTGAATTTATTTTTGGATTACTATTTATGTTATTAGTAAAATTAGTAAAAAGTTTCTGGGTGGAGGTAGCTCAGTGGGTAGGATACTTGCCTCCAGACCAAGAAGTCATGGATTTGAATCCTACCTTCAACACCACCACTGGGTCGCTAAGCAAGACCCTTAACCCTAAGTTGCTCCAGGGAGAGACTGCCCCCTGTAGTTAGGGAATGAAAGTCACTTTGGACAAAAGCGTCAGCTAAAATGCCATAAATATAAATGTAAATGTTTCTGCATTGCTGTGGAGATTTCCATGTAAAACGATCAGTTTGGTTCTCATAAAACATCTGCGTGTGACTGTATCCGCGACTCGTGATCCGTGTAAAACTGTACACGGATTACTGTATAAATAAGTATAAATAAATAAAATAAAAAAGCTACATTGAAGAAATGAGAAACACACAAAAATAGTAAGTGCAAAAAAGATATTGCCACAGTATGAATATATAAGTATGTGTATATAAGTATAAAGTATGAGTTCATAATTACAGTTGCAAATATAGCCTGACAAAAAGAGCAGGCTATCTATCATTTACACATGATCTGTCACCTACCATTACAAAAACAGGCATACAGTATTTTAGCTATATGATCAGAATCGCATCTGTTGGCCTATTGAAGCAGTGAGCATGCTCTGTAAGAGACATATGGGTGTGGTATAGGCACATACACCTTAACATTTTTAAGTATTTCATCTCACTAAAAACATCTATACAAAACGTGACACATATGGTTATATTCTGCAGTTATACCACATACAGTGAAATGCTTTTTCTGGCAAAAGTAGAATAAATGAAAAAGAACAATATAACTATAAAAAAGTAAAACAGAAAAGCTTACAGTACATGTTAAGTAGTTTCAATGCAATTTTTTAAAGAATCACACTAGCTACATTTTCTGTGCTCTTTAGATGGGTGTATCACACCTGCAACTTCCCCGTCGCCACGTCAATGGCCATGTGGTGCCTGCCTGCCCCCAAAGCACTACAAGCTACTGGTGTTACTGCAAAGAAAAGAAAGCTTACTCTTCTAAATCTTTTGCAAATACTCAAATACTCAAGTGTTCAAGGGTTTAAGAGATTTATTTGACACCTGCAGTTATACCACATACAGTGAAATGCTTTTTCTGGCAAAAGACAGAAAAAGCATTTTCACAAAAGTAGTATAAATGAAAAATACAATATATGTATAAAAAAGTAAAATAGAAGCTTAAAGGTAAATAAAGAAGAAATAAGTAACAATGTCACAAATATAGTAAAGTAAAAAAGAAACATACAGTTTGAAAATATAAGTATATGTATAAAGAAAGTATAAGTATTCTAAGTATTAGAGGTGGGCGATATACCGGTAGACACGACATACAGGTAGAAATTTGTCAACCGATAGAAATTTTGGTCTGTCGTCTTAATCGCGGTTGAGATCACGTGATGTTGCACGTTAGGTACCGTAATATCCGGACTATTAGGCGCACCTGAATATAAGCCACATCAGCTAAATTTGGGGGAAAATACAGATTGTTTCATATATAAGCCGCACCCGACTATAAGCCGCAGGTGTTTTAATGTTTAATTACCGTATATAAGTGCTCCTGCTACCACGGAAGAGATTGTCAGGACAGAGATGACTATTTGGGAACGCAAAGCATCCCATTTATTAATATTTGAGAAACACTGGTTTGGGTTTAAAAGTATGCCGTATGTTTTGGAATTTGAAGAAAGCCAAAAACTGCACCCTCCAAAATGTCCAGTCAATTAAGTGGAAAGAAAAAAGGTGACAGACTGATATTTTACAAGCACTTTCTAATGCCACACTGTATGACAAAAAGAATCAGTGGTGGGTCGATATTACAAATGCCATTACCGTGTACCTGTGTAAGGACATGGTGCCATTTCTTACAGGAGAGAAAAGTGGCTTTTAGAACATATTTAACCCTCTGAGGTCTTTCTGGCACTTTAAGGCAATTTGCTACACCTTTACATTTTAAGTATTTCATCTAATTAAAAACATCTTTGCCAAAGTGACAAATATTGTTATATTCTGAAAAGCCTCCACTATAAGAATGTGAGTAAAGTGAATGTAATCAAATTCATTTCATTATGTAAACATGACAAAAAAGCTATTTTCAGAAGTCTTCAAACAAAGTAAAAAATACACCCTGAATTTGTCTGAACAGAACCTTTGAAGCTTGAACCTTGTAAACATATATCTTAGCTACAAAAATGTAAGCACAGCATTAAGAAATGTTATATAGTTTCAATGCAATTTGTAAAAGAATCACACAAAGTACTTTTTCTCTGCTCCTTCACATGTATATTCATTAGATGGGTGTTTCACACCTGTAACTCTTCTCTCCCCACATCAATGGCTATGTGCTAATGGCTGCCATTGTCAGCTTGACCCTTCTCCAAAAGCTTTTGTAGTAACTAAACCTTCTAAATCTCAAGACTTCTATTTCTCTCAGTTATTGCTGGTAAAACATAGACTCTTCTCCACATGGCAAAATGGAAGAAATAAGTATTAACACCACAAAAGTAAGTAAGAAAGAAACAGTATAAATAAATTATAAGTATATAAGTATGATTAAGAATACAATAAGCAGTTTAATCACGATGCCAAGCAGCAAAACAGTTACTTTTCTGATGAAGGCAAAGGTACACATTACATGCACCAAACTTCCACAGTTATCGTTGTCCTTCCCTGCACCCTGCATATGATCTGGACAGGAAAATCCCATATTTATAATCCCATAAGCTAACCGAAAAAGCACCAACACCCGCTAGTTAAACAGATATTAGGCTACTTACTCAAGAGAAGCTCCAAGTGCCTCTGTTCATCCTCGCTGTCCTCACCAGATAAATCAGACTTTGTGGGTCAAAATCTCCCTCTAAAGCCTGTTTTCAGTTTTTGGATCCTCCGAACTCAGAGGGTTAAGACATTCAATCCATGTTACAACAGCCAAACTGAAATGCCCAAACTGTAAGGCAAAGTTACACATCTTAAAAATTACTTGAAAAGTTTTGTATTTTTTAAAAATAAGTTTTGCACAATAAATGTTCTTAAAATGGCATTCTATACGCTTTTGAATTGGTGTTTATTCTGCTGTAATGTATCTGGTATGTGAGTAAGTTCATTAACAGTCATTTGGTAATTTATACACAGAATAAAAGAATATATTACAATATATATATTGTTACCACACAAGCTTCTAATTATAATGCAATATAGATTTTAGACCATATTGCTCAGCCCTAGTATATGTTAGACATGGCCCGATATTACTTTTTGTGTCTGATACTGATACCAATATTGTAAATCTGAATATCTGCCAATACGATATAAATCTGATACTCGCTGAGTCGATTTTTAGACAGAAAACAAAAAATGCTTTCAAAAATGTCAGAATCCTTACACTTGAAACACATATTTTACCAAGTATTTAAGTTATATGGACTTTCACAGGATATATTGTCTGATAGAGGATCCCCATTCATTTCAAGACTACACAAAACCTTTTGTAAAAAATTAGGATGCCAGTTGAGTTTTTCAGGATATCATCCACAGTCTGATGCGTGAACTGAATGACTACATCGAGAGATTGGAAGAATACTACAAGCATATTGCAGCATTGAGCAAAACCACTGGGCAGAATTCCTCCTGTGGCTAAATACACACACAGTTCATTATATCACACTTCCACTAACCTTTCACCTTGCCAGTGTGTTTATTACCCCACTTTTCTACCAGAAGAGTAGAAGACCAGTTGTCCAAAGTTGCGTCCAATGAAGTCAGGAAATCTGGTGCAGTGTCAAAGGAAAAATCATGAAGGAGGTCACAGCTCAGAAAGAATGGAATGTAATAGGGATCACGATTTTGGATTTTAATTGCATTTTTACAATTCTGTGTGTTTTGATGTTCACACTGACTTTCCTATTAAAGTTATATCTGCATTTGGCTCTGCCAGTCAATTATGTAAACCTGCAAAATTAATCACTGAGGAGAAAACAGTCTTTGCATGATGCTACATATTTGTGTTCATTTGAAAACGAAAGACTTTTGGAAGATCTTATGAGGGGCTCTGAAAATTATCATCCCAGCAGAACCATTACATGTACATATCCTTGGCAAAAGGTCTTTGAAAAAGGTTATTCTACTAATAATTTCTGTAGGTTCAGTTATTTCTAAACTAAACTTAATTTTAAAGGTTTTAAAATTATGTTAATGTAGTGAAATTTTTAATTGATTAATTCATATGCCCTGACCACAGGTGTAAAATAACATAGTTTACCAATATGAAAACTAAATAATATTTATTTACTCACTCATAGCTCACTAAACATGTAGAGAATTTCTGTTCTGTATATATCTATGGTAGATAGATGAGCAGATATTTTATTATTAGGTAATGTTTTTTGGATGAAAAGTTGAATTTGAATGCTAGTAGATATCTTTAGGAATATGTTTGTGTTGTTTTCTGTGTTACAGGGTAGGACACTTTCATAACTTTGTATACAGAAGTCTATCAGTCAAATTATTTTTACACAAATATACACTGCAAGTATCATAGCCTACTTTTTGCTGTACATTGTTCATACAAATATATATCCAAGTTAAATTCTTACTATCTGTCACGTCGCCTAGGTTTTCCCCAAAGAGAACAGGGCTGGCAAGCAGGCGTCCATGACTTTTCGTAAGACTTTTATTAAGCAAAATAGAACATAAAGTGGCACAAAGGCCAACAGATTTAAACATCAACTAAAGGCTATCGCGATGGTGGACCGACACCGAGGTCCACATGAACTGAACTAAAATACATGAACTCATAAGCACACAACCAATGACAGAACTGAAACACTTAACCCTGAGTACCCACGCAACTGGAACCCCTTCAAAGGCCAAGGGTACTCAGGGTGTCAAAATAAGAGTCCCATACATAATAAACAAAACTTAACTTAAACCCCAGCTCCCCCTTGTGACCGCTGTCCAGACATCACACTATCTTAGAGCAGGTTGGGCATTGGACACCAAGAGAACAGAAAAAAAATGAACTGGAATAGAAATGTAAGTCATTGTGTTACTAATTTTAACTTAAATATGTAAGTAAATAATTCAGTATTGATAATATAGTAAATTGATTATACTATATAGTAAAAATAGCTCACCTGCTCTGTGTGTAATCACACCTGTATATTATGAGGAATTATGCATGTATTCATGAAAAATAAATTTGGCTTTTATAAACTTTAATAAACATGCACACATTAACATTATTCTTCCCTCCCTTTTCTCTCACGTGAAGCGGGCCCTGTGTACACATGGAAAGACCTTGTTCTATTGAGCCTCTTTTGTCTGAGACTATAACTGCTTCATTGCAAGCTCTTCTTTTCTACTGCCAAGGATCAGTAGAGGACATCCACGCAACGCACTCGGTCAATGGAATCCTGTATAATATGCTTCCACCTATCTCCAGGGGACAACATTTGTTTTACCTGGTCCTGAATGAAAGGATTAAGAATGAAACTTTTCAAGAATTTAAGAATTGTAAACTAATTATAATCCCTGAAAGTGCTCTGCTCATTCAACTTTATAAAAGAGAGCAGGGGATTTATGCAAAATACACTGTTTCCTTGCTTCACTTCTAAAGACCCAAAATGTTACTTCCATTCAGTAATAAAATAAGGGATGTTTCAGGTCAATGGGACTATGTGCCATAAAAAATAACAAAAGAACACAAGCATTTTTGTTTCATCGTGAGCGTAATATCAGGGCAAACAGAAGCATGAAATAAAGCAGGTATACTGGGAGCTCTCAACATCACAACAGGGCTGCACACAAAGTGAAGGTATTTTTGTCCTCTTGAAGAAAGAAAACATTATTTTTTGCTGTACACATAAAAATAAAAGAAGCCAACCTGAGGGATAACAATAAAGCGGAAAACAGACCTAATATTTACATCTTTTTCAAAGCTGTTCCTCAGTCAGACAGTAAACTGCTAATGCAGAGCCTGTGGTTTGAAATGCAGCTCCCATTCAGTCCCTAAAGTCTTTTAATTTTATTAGATTTCTTAGAAAAAAAGTGAGTCAATAAATGTTTCAGGGATAACACTAACTCGGTCTCAAAGGAGTCTCTTTGAACTGACATGCTCGAAAGCAAATAAATAGAGGGAGGATTACAGCCTTGCAAATCTCAAAGTCTGTGCACTCATCTCCCAGTCTTCAGCTTGGAGGGTGGCAAAGCTGCTTGCTGTGGGATTTTCTCGATTTCTTGCATGGTGAGACAGGTGTAATTAGTTAATTGTATTACTTGCCCATATTTTTAATAAGATATTAAAACTGCAGAGCAGATCTGAGGGATGATCTAAAGGTGTCTATACTTGCAACTTTTCCTTTCTAACTTGGGGAAATTACAAAACAAGAGGCCGCTGAAATGTTAAAAAGCTCTACTATTCAGCAAATCTGAATTCTAGCTCTGTTTCTGCATGTAGACACTCCCTGTCTGTGAAAGCTCCAAAAATACCTTATAGAAAATTACCAAATATGGAACTTTATCCTGTGAACTTATGATTTATCGGTGCATTCTCACACATCAAAGTCTGTGTTCCCAGCGGCCATCCCGGAATATTGTTATTCCTTAAATATTGTTAACTCTGGCATAGTGCCATTTTTTGTGGTGGAAGATGAACTTTTACTGCATGTAACCTCAGTTTCATCAGACAACAGGGAGATGGTCATTCAGTCCTTTCTAATTTGTAATACAATAATGACAAAAGAAAGGTGACTTGAAATCTTTGAAGCATTTTATGAAGAAACTTTGAAGCATTTTATGAGGAAACTTTGAAGTGTTTTATGAAGAAACTTCAGTGGCGATCTAAAGACTGAATCTGTTTGTAAATACTGATGAAATCTGACTCTTGCTATTAAAAGTGAAGAGGGGCTGGCCTCAAATTACATGTTTTGTTGACTTTCTAAAGTGGAAATAATCACACATACTCTATAGCAGGGCTGTCCTTATTTGCAAAGAACTGGTATAGCTGCAGGTTTTCATTTCAAACAAGCAGGAGCATGCTTGAATCCACTTGTTTAATCAGTCTTCATACCACTGATCATGTGAGCTCCTGCTTTGTCAGAATAAAATCTCCTGCTCCACAGAAAACACATTTTAATGCACAATAACAAAAAAATGTTTAATTTAAACACTGGGGAAACAATGGAACAAAAATGTAGGTTATACAAAACTTGAACAAAACCCTCTATGTCCATCTTTAACTTTATATTGTGTGAAAAGTTCCTAATGAATAGATCAATACATATAATTTATATGAAAATGAAAATATATTAATATGAACAAAAAAGTAAATGTAGCGCACTGTGTCCCTGTTATGGGCAAACCACTTAGAATTGACTTAACCTCCCTATGGGGCGCCCTGGGTTCTTATAAATTAGCGATAGCACGTTATTCATAGCTATCTGTGTGGGGTTTTAGCATATGCTCTAATGCAGTTGTTCCCAACCTGGGGTCCAGAGATTACAGGGGGTGCACACAATTGTGTCTGCTCTGTGTGTGTGTGCATAAGAGTGTAAAAACAAAAACGTACAATCACCATTCATTTTGAAATAAATCACTTTTTGTGCGTCTATGGGGGTAGGAGTTGGGGTTGGGGGGCCTGGCTTGTCTTGGACACAGGAGGGCTTCAAGGAAAAAAGGTTGGGAACCACTGCTGTAATGAACCAATGATATCACTTTATAAAACAGAATGTACACCACATAGGTCAAATAAAACAGAGTTTTTACTGTTAATTCATAAAAACGTGATTGTAGACTCGCACTGGGGCTGAATTTCTGTTCCATCCACTTTGTCCACCTTGTCACTTTCATCCTGCCCCGTCCAAGTCCTTTCTCATGGAGGACGCTGTTAATTGAGTCTGTGCCCGAAACACTAAGATGGTGGCTTGGCGTCTTCGAGGCAGGCTCTCTTGTTGACTTAAACGTGGCAAAACTCACACATTCTGTAGTGTGGCGTTATCAGTCCGATTAACTTATACCAGTTAAACTCCACTTCTGAAGCTGAGATGTGGGTGATACCAGTGTAATTTTAGGTTTTTCTACCACAAGCTCAGACTGCTCTCCTCTGCAGCATCACCTCTGGCACCAAGGTCATCATACACTTTTAACCAAAATACAGAAAAAATAAATATTTTCAAGAAAATATATCATGGGTTGAAAAGGGTTAGAGCAAAGAACACTAAATTGCTGTGCAGCCGGGGACTCCAGGACCAGCATCTTTACTTTGAAAGTTAAACATGTCACATGAACAGGTGGGTCCAAAGCCAGATGACTGCTTGAAAGTAGAAGAACTAATCTGACTTAATTTTTTTACTGGTTTGGAAATATTTGGTTTGTACTGGATTGCTGGAGAATATGAAAATATTGAGTGAACAGATAGCTGTTCGTTCTGTTTCTGAGCCCTAAAGTAGGTAAATGACTGGAATTATACTTATACCCTAGGATTCTATGAGCATATATTTTATATATTTTAAAGTGTTCCATATGAAACCAACTTCTTTCATTATGAATTTTAATTATTTACATACTGTGTGATGAATCACAGACGCTTCTTGAAGTGTAATATAGCAACAATAGTGTGCGAAGCATCAAAGTAAATATGAGTAATATATTTTATCAGGACACAGTTTAGCATAACTGGAGAAATTTACATGTATGACCTTATTAAGTGATTTTTACTTTTCATTTTCTTTTCTCCTTTCCTTTATTTAAGGGTAATATGTGTATTTTCTCTGTAACGACTGTCCAGAGGTCACAATAAATGTCTGAGTCCTGTAGCTCTGGCTCCTCATGCTAAGCACTGTAGGAAGAAATCCAAACGCCAGCTGCCTTCACCATCAACACTCCACTCTGCCCTCAGGCCAAGCACCAGATTTTTCATGTCAGCTGGCACATACCTTTGGCTTGTAAGTAGGTGTTTGACTTTCACAAGTCTCTCTCTTTATCCAGATTAACAGACACTCTGCCAAGGTTGCCATATCCTTGGACTGCGACCGTGTCATTTATACATGCAAATTGCCTCTGCTTTGCACCATGGCAGTTCCCAAGGGCTCTCTACCTGCCTGGCTGTATATCTTCATCAAGACAGAAATAAAAAAACACTAATTATTTCTTCTTTCATCCTGGTGTCACCGAAAACACTTTGGCACCCTATGTTGTTGCATACATGGCAGAATGCCACTTAGAAATTACTCCTCTGGAGTTTATGTTCTCAAATTATCATTGACCTTCAGGAGGCCACATATTAATAAGGCACCAGTAACATTACATATAACAACATGCACTAAAACATCTATTCAGAGGTTTTTCATTAAATCTATTTGCACATAACTAGAAAATTTTATGTAAAAAATTATACAAAACTGTGGTGGTTCAGTAAAATTATAGCTATGTCTGGCTCGGTCTGTAAATAGTACTTCCATTCACATTGCTTATTTTCCAATAATCTAATATTACATACCGTTTGAACAGCAAAATAAGTCACAATTAGCAAACAAGGAAAGCAGAGGTCACGTCACGTTAGGCTTACTAGAAGGACACAATTGCAGGAATCAGCTTTTGTGAAAAAAGGGGTTTTAATGAAAGCCAACTTCAGTCACTTCTAATACGGGTTTGCTCCTGAAGGAACGAGAAGTTCAGAGGCCTGACTGCAACAGAGGCCAGTCCAGTAGTCCCACTATTATTGCTGCTAGTGGGGACGGCAACACACCTTGTATGCCTGTAGAGACAGAGGGGAGGAAGCACAGAGCCTACGGTCACCAAGACAGAAGCACACTACGTAGAGCTACCAGCCATGTGCTATGTGATTTTAGCTGAGGTGCCCTCCAACTGCCACTTGGAGAGCAGGCTGTAGTATGTCCAAATGTCCAAAGCTGGCACAGCAGGAGTTCAGGGACCATTCAATGGAGCACAGGCACAGACTCAAACACAATGTACAGTTTCACAAACCCGAGTAGGTGCTGGAGATCGTCTAGGTCGAGGAGCTGGTCGGTTCGGCTGATGGAACTCCTCAAAGAGCTCCTGACTTAACATCCCACCTGCCGGGACCCAGCTCCTCTCTTCTGGGCCATACCCCTCCCAGTCTACAAAGTACTGGCTAACATGATAGGTCAGGCCCTTCAACCTCAAACGCCATGGGGACCGTGGGTTCCACCTCCCCTCCATCCAATGCTACTCCAGGTCTAAGGAGGGACACACAGAATGAGCATGCATATGAGGGGGCAACTCCTGTACTGACCGTTCAGCCTGACTGTTGGAATCCTCAAGCTGCCCATACGCAGGAAATAAACTGGGGACCTTGGTTGGACAGGATGTCCTCTGGAATGACATAGGGCAAGAACACAGGGTGGAAGGAACCGGACCCCTTTTGAGAACCGGTCCATAATGTACCAAAACTGTGACGTATCCTCTAGACACTGGAAGGTTTGTTGCAAAGTCGACAGCAATATGTGACCACGGCCTCTGGGGCACCAGTAAGGGCATTAATTTCTGAGCAGATAATTGATAGAAGTTTGTAGACATGGCACAAATGGAGTTTATTTTTCTCTCCAAGTATGCATGTAGCGAAGGCCACCAATATTTATGACAAAGCAACTTGACGGTTTGGTGGACCCCTGGATGCCCTGTAGTAGGAGTGTTATGTATCCATCCTATCACAGACCCTCTTAGTGTCTCTGGCACAAACACCTTGTCCATTGAAGAGTGCCATAGTACTGGGACAGCACTGCACCCAACCCTACCTCAGAGGCATCTACCTCAACCACAAATGGTTTTGCTGGGTCTGGTAGCTGTAAACATTTGTGCTGTTGTGAACAGATCCTTTATTTTTTCAAAAGATGCCCTGGTGGCCTGAGTTATGCATAGCCTTGTAGACTTACCCAGTCAGCAGTGCTGTCACAGTACTTAAGCCTTTAATAAACCTGTAGAACAGGTTTTGGGCCTTAACATACAACTCATGTTAGAGCAGGCAATGAAGAACCTGCTCAAGGATCTGATCAAGTAGGTTTTTCAAATAAACCAAGATGTCACCTAAGTAGATGATTAAGAAACGCTGTAATAAGTCTCTGAAAACGTAATTCATAAAGTCTTGAAAACATGACGGCGCATTTGCTAAGCCACATGGCATTACTGAATACTGGCAATGGCCAGAAGTGGTACTAAAAGCGTTTCTTCATTTGTCACCTGCCCTAATGTACACAAGGTTGTATGCGCTCTGTAGGTTGAGCTTAATAAATATGCTCGCCCCAGGTAGCTGCTTGATGGCCAGGGGAATGAGCGGAGGTGGGTGCAGGTACTTTGCTGTGACCACGTTGAGCCCACTATAGTCGATGCTGGATCTCCAACCACCACCCTTCTTCTCAATAACAAAGAAGGCAGCCAACATGGGTGAACAGGACTGGCAAATATACCGCTACTGGAGCGCCTCAGTCAAATGGTTCTCCATTGCCTTGGTCTCTGCCTCGGGAAGGGGATAGATCTTGGACCCAGGTGGACTAGCGCCTGGCAAGAGGTCAATAGCGCAGTCCCATGACTGGTGTGGAAGGAGGCGGGCAGCCTTAGATGCACTGAATACCTCTGTTAAGTCTTTGTACTGTGGAGGTACATTTACAAGGGCACCAGCTAATGGACTTTTGATCAAAGTAGTCCTCAGATAAGTAGTTTGACCGTGTTTACTACAAGTATTGCATTCCAATACTTAATATGAGCCTTTTGCCATTCGATTTTTTTTGTCATTTCAGCCACAATAACCCTAAAACTTAAAGTGGCTCAGGATGTTCTAGTACTAGAAACTTTAGTTGTTTGTGATGCTCTGGTTCAGTGCTAACTTGTAAGCCTACAAATCACATGCCAACAAGAAATTCTTGCAAGCAGCTGGGTCCCCCTATACCTCTCTGGAAGTGACACATGTCGAGGTGTCCCTTGAGGAAACACTGGCACTACTTTACAATTAGGTATTTTTATTAAGATTTAGGTAATCAACAGCAGTTATAACACAAATAAAAAGGATAGTCATTCACTGCTTGCCCAATAGTATAGCCTATATTTATCTATGCTGTTAACGATCTTGCGACTACTGATCTCACTTTGTCTTCTGCATTAGTTAGCATTACACCTTGAATTTTCATCAAATGTTCTGTAGGAAAGTTTGCTTAGTTGATTGATTCTCCACCAGAACATATCTAGGAATTAGCTTAGGGTTGATTCACCACTATAGTCACTAATTGATTAATTCTCAATTGTTAATTCATTATTTATTTATTAGTGGTCTTAGTACCAGCATGAGCTACTTGTCCAGTGAGCTACTCCAGGTGGAATACATTAATTAACCCTTTAAAGGTGTTCTAAATTGCACAGTTAAAATGAGTTTGCTTGGATAGGGGAATTAGTTAGATCAATTTTGATTATTCTCAAGAACATAGGTATGTATCAGCTGAGAAGCGACTTCACCTTAAATGAGCAAGAAAAAGAATAGCTGGCCATGCTAAGACAACAATTATTACAGGAGACAATCATAAAACACACAAACACAAAGTAGAATAAACCTAAAAAATGATGGGCTGAGTAATGGTATTGATAAGCTAACTGAAAGTTACTGATAAACGTATTGAAAGTTACAGCAAGCTTCATGAAACACACAAATACAACCCAGTAATCAGAAACAGTTAGTATGCATATGATCTGTCTTGATGATCAGAATGAGAAAGAAACTATATACTTATTTCCTGGGTTCAGACGGAGGTTGGAGTTTCGGAGTTTGTTTAAGAGTTGCAGAGTCATTGGAGCAGAGTGTCAGGCATTGGTCTTGAAGTTTCAGAGTTGATGAAGTTGCAGAGTTTCAGCTGTTGGATCTTGGCCCTTGCAGAGGTGATGAAGCAGTGGTGAGTCCGGTCCAAACCGAAGTCTTGATCCGGAGGCTCAGCCCGAAGTCTCAGCCGCCGGCTCCGCCAGAAGACTTGGCCTCTTCTCTTTGGAACTTAGTTGCTTATTTGGTCAATGAGGATGGGGTTCTTTCATAGGATGGCCAATCAGCAAAGGGGCAGCCCCCTTCCCTCCTTTGGCATGGGGCCTGGGGGACACATGTCATTTTATGATTCAGGCTGTGGAGCTTCTCATTGACAGAATAAAGTTACTGTTGTATTTTGGATATTGGAACTTGTATATAGTAATTCAGTGTCCGTTGTGATTAGGGGTTTAGGAAGCCTTTGTCCTCTGTCTCTCCTCTTTAAGGAGCTGTCTGGATTTCTCCATTTATCCTTTCAAGAGTAGGTTTTAAAGTAAAATGGCTATTACAAACATTACCAGCTCTTATTACAGATTAAAACAAGACTAAGCATAACTATTCTCTCATTAAGACAAAGAAATTTTCTTTTTATCTGTTCAGACACAAACAATTTTAACTAATTAAATGGGAAGAATTAACACAGGGGATAGTCATCACAGAAACAAGTAATTTTAGGAAACAAGTAATTCTTTAACACCAAATAGAAAATGCATTTCCTCTCTTCACTGGAGTTTAGAGGGGGGCTGTGAGTGTGTGTGTGCTGCAGAGTTGACCACTGGGTCATCTTGATAAACACAAGCTCCATTGTTAAAAATCCCTAATGTGATCTAAATTGGGTTGTCATAAAATGTCCTTCACCAGTCCCTCCTGTGCAACAAAGGCTGTTTTCAATCATTATATGAATCAGAATTTTCTGATCCTACAGTTCTGACCCTACCTATTCATCACATCTATCTGTCACAATTTGCCTCCTTCTCCAGGCATGCAGGGCAGGCACACTGACACCAAGTTTACAAAACACAAAACAAAACTGGCATGTGAGCCAGACTCAAACACAAGGAGACAGGAATAACAGAGTTAATGTGATGGTTGCCCGAAAACGCACAACCCTAAACCCCACAAACCAATCACAAAACAGAAACACTTAACTACACCCAACTGTGACCCATAAATGAAAACCTTTTGCCACTTCATAATAAGAAACCCCAAACACAAACACAAAACAGAACTGAAACCATCACTGACCCCAGACCTAACAATAATGAGTCATTGCTACTCTTTGTATTATTGTTATAAATAATAACAACTATGCATACAGGCATAGTCTGGGGGACCACTTTCTGATGCACCACAGTTTTAGTGGCAGCACACAGCCATAGACAGAGGAAGCACACCCATAGTTCGAGGTAGCACACCAAACAATGTGTGCCGCCATCTTTAAAAAGTCCCACCCCTAGCAGTCTCTGTTTGGAGGAACACAATCAATATATACCATATTTCTCTGTTACCAATGCGGGTTCTTCTCTTCGATGTTCCACTTTCGACAAACGTACAGCACTAAAAATGCTAGATTATCCCCAGTGTGAGCCACATTGTAGAATGTGGCTTTGTAAATTCCACTAGCTATTGATGTGGTGTGCCATGACAGTGATGTGCCATAAAAAGTAATTGCCACTCTCTTAGCATTGCTCAAAGAGTCGAGTATTTCTCGTCTCATTTTGTTATATGGCGCAGGGATGTGCCTGTCAGTAAATACCTTCCTATTGGGTATCTGATACCTTGGCTCTAGGAGTTTAAGTAGATTCCAGAAGCCCTCAACTTCTGTTACACTATATGGCTGAAGGTCTTTGCAAATAAAGAATGACATGACTTTGGTTATTGCTGTAGAATGGGCAGAATTATTCACCAGTGGGGACTGAAAAAGAACTGGTATACTCTGCTCACCAGTTATTCTGTTCTGCGAAAGGGACTCCGCTTCAGGTGAGAATCCTCACTTGTACTTAATTGCAGCATGACATAGTTTACAGATTGCATTTAATCTGTCAAGCTTTCCCAAACAGACAAAAAAGAAGCCGGCGAGTGTATTGCTCTCTCCTCCATGTTCACCGCCGCTCACTCTGACACAAGAGTTGGGTGCGTGGGTGTCTGCACAGATCAGTGTGGCGCAAAAAATATCATGAGTGTGACATCTGATGAACCTTCAAAGGAGAAGTAGTTCCCCTGAATATTAGAAGACAGGGGCTCTGACCTCTGATTGTTCAACTAGTGGTTGGAGGGCTTGTGTAAAACAAAAGGTAGAAGGAGTATCTGTACACTCCTATCTGTCTATCCTTCCTCTCGTGAAAAGGTGCTTTGGCAACTCAGAAATTGTACTTGGAGGCAGAGCTGTGATTCAGCCACTGCGAAAACATATTTCTGAATTGACAGCGCGGCTGTGTGTGTGTGTGCGTGCTTTGGAACTGTAACCTGAGTGACTGTCTTATTCAGGAGTGAGCTGCTGAGGATCGGAAGGATGAAGAACAGGCTGGAGTGCAGACAGACCTCCAGGAGAGAATAGTCAACTAACTAAGAAGCCAGCGCTGCGAGTGGCACGTAACCTGTCTTCTGGTGTTTTTTCCTCTCTATCTCTCTCTGTCTGTGTTCGAGCAGGAAGGAGGTGGCTCGACTCAGTCTCACACAGGGTGGGGCTGTTCACACGGGACTGGTGATAAAGTGAGAGATTTGTAAGACTATTTTTTGTGAACTCCCAGGAGTTTGTGTATGGAGAGATGGTCCTCCTGTCCCTGAAGGGAGTAATCCTCGAAGAGGTGTCGGTGGAGTGAAATTTCTCTGAAAGACAAAGACACTTTACACTTTAGGTTTGAAGTTTGTGTTCTGTTTGCATTTACTGAACTCTGTTTTCAATAAAGAAGCCTCTCAAGGAAACCCCACGGCTTGCTGCTGTGTCTCTCTCCCTCAGCCGCCATGACCGTGAGACTGAAAAGTAAACATGCAATTGCACTTATACCCATGAATCAGGACTCGGTCGTAAGAGACACGAGAGAGTTGATACGCCACACAGTTAGTCTAAGAACGCTCCTAAGGGAGTTAGAATCCACACCAAGATGGACGCGCGTTCTACACACACACACACAGACAGGTAAATAAACCGACTCCGGAGAGTCTGAGTACTCACACTACCGGTGAGAGTTGAGGAGAGTTGGATTGGATTGAGAGGAAGTCAACACGCGGGCATGAAATCAAGTAACTTCAATGTCTGTGTGAAGATCTACACTTACTTCCTGTTTATATACCCTATGTGAGTCACTTCCGGTTCTGATTGATGTCACGTGATCTGGTGCGCGTGACAGTACCCCCCCTCTAGGACCGGCACCCGACAGACCAGGAAGGGAGGACACCCGATGACGGTAGTCCTGGATGAGGGCCTTGTCCAGGATGAACCGGCTGGGGACCCAGGACCGTTCCTCCAGACCGTAGCCCTCCCAGTCGATGAGGTACTGGTAGCCACGGCGTCGCGAATCCAGGATCCTCCGAACCGTGTAGGCAGGACCACCATCGATCATCTGGGGAGGAGGAGGAGCAGGGTCCCGGGGAGACCGAGGAGAGAAGACAACAGGTTTAAGCTGTGAGACATGAAATACCGGATGGATGCAGAGAGAGGCAGGCAGTTGGAGCCGGTAGGTGACAGGGTTGATCCGATGGGTGATCTTGAAGGGTCCGGAGAAGCATGGAGACAGCTTTCTGAACTCAGTGTGGAGGTTGATGTGGAGGTTGGAGAGGTAGACCCTGTCGCCTACATGGAACAACCATCCCGGTGGGTGCCGCCGATGATGCTGGCCAATGTAGCGGTGGTTGGCCCATAGGATGGCAGTCCTGGCCTGGTTCCACTGTCTGCGGCACCGGCGGACCAACTGTTGGGCGGACGGCACGTCA
The DNA here is from genome assembly GCA_037577145.1 of Brachypetersius gabonensis. Lineage (NCBI taxonomy): Eukaryota > Metazoa > Chordata > Actinopteri > Characiformes > Alestidae > Brachypetersius > Brachypetersius gabonensis. The sequence goes on along the minus strand of JBBJLR010103911.1, from coordinate 3,001 downwards.
ACCCCCAGCTCCTGATGGTCAAACATTAGTCTGGGGGTGATAGCCCGAAGAGAGACTGGTGGTGGCCTCTATCAGATGGCAGAAGGCCTTCCAGTACTTTGCCGTGATCTGGGGCCCTCTGTCCGAGACGATGTCCTTGGGGAACCCATGCAAATGGACTACATGCACAATAAGGAGTTCTGCAGTATCCTTAGCAGAGGGGAGTCCGGCAAGGGCGACCAGGTGAACAGCCTTGGAGAACCTGTCGATGATGGTGAGTATGGTGGTCTTACCACGCGACTCCGACAATAACGTGACAAAGTCCAATGCCACGTGGGACCAGGGGCAGCGAGGAACGGGAAGAGGCTGCAGCTTGCCTACAGAGGCGTTATTAGGGGTTTTAGGCCAGGCGCAGGTGGAGCATGCTGAGATGAATCCCTGGACGTCCTTGGCCATAGATGGCCACCATCACAAAAGCCAGTTTCAGCAGGGTGAGAGTTTGTTGGACTCCAGGGTGTGCAGCTAGGGCGGAAGAATGCGCCCACTTAAGCGCCTCCGAGCGTACAGTAGATGGCACAAACAGTTTTCCAGCCAGAGTCTCGGGAGGAGGAGCATCAAAGCCTGTTCCTGGTGCACCCTCTCTTCCAACCCCCACCAGAGAGGATCGACAATGATGTCCGCCGGCAGGACAGGCGTGGGATCTGCCCGAGGACTCTCAGCCTGGAACTGGCATGAGAGGGCATCAGCCTTGGTGTTCTTGGACCCCGGGCGGTACAAGATCTTGAAATTGAACTGTTTGAAAACAGTGCCCACCACGCCTGCCTGGGGTTGAAGATCTTCGCCGAACGGATGGTGGTGAGGTTCTGGTGGTCTGTCCAGATGGTGAATGGGTCACTGCCGCCCTGAAGCCAGTGACGTCATTCCTCCAGGGCCCACTTGATGGCAAGCAACTCACTGTCCCCCACCCCATACTGCCGCTGCATGGACTTGAATTTCCTGGAGAAGAAGCAACAGGTGTGTTGCTTCCTGTCTGGACCTTGCTGCAAGAGGACAGCTCCTACACCCACATCGGAGGCGTCCACCTCAACACCAAATGGTCGCTCCTGGTCCGGTTGAATGAGGACGGGTGCGGTGGTGAATAACTGGCAAAGATGGTGAAAGGCTGAGATGGTTTCGGAGTTGAGAAGAAAAGGTCCGGGCTTGGGCTTGGTGAGGGCAGTAAGAGGCGCCGCAACTGAAGTGAAGCCCCGGATAAACCGCCGGTAGAAGTTGGCGAACCCCAGAAAATTTGGGTAAGCGATGTGGGTATGGGCCATGAACACACAGCCTCCAGCTTCTGGGGATCCATGGCTACCCCCTGGGAGGAGATCACGAAACCAAGGAAGGTAGTGCAGTGCTGGTGAAACGCACACTTTTCCAACTTACAGAACAGTTGATGGGCCAGCAACCTCCGTAGAACTGCCCTGACATGCTGGGCGTGCTCCTCTAAGTTGGTGGAGTAAATCAAGATACCATCAAGAACTGAACTGAACTGAACTGAACTGACCTCTCTCCACACCGGACTCTAATTCATGTAATTGTCTCCTCATCTGTTCCTGGTCTGTCTTGTTATGTAGTGTATTTAATCCTGTTTCCTCTCTGTGTCAGATGTGGGAACATACCCTCACATTCCCTGGTCAAGGTCTTAGTGGTTGTTGTGTTTGTATTGTGTTAGTGTCTTGTAAATAAATTCTAGTTTAAACGCTATGGCTGCTTATACTCGACCCTCCTTCTCAAACTGCATCCATCGGGACTTCGCCGTGACAGGTGAGCCGGCATGGAAGGAACAACGAAGGATGGTTCGGAAGGCCGGAGGCACGGAGAGGACTTCGGGGTGGAGTCGAGTCGAAGGTCCACTCGCAGGCACATTTGTACCATCCCCTCAAATGGTACAAATAACAGGTCGAGGTTAGTGAGGAACACCTCGCACTTCCCGTCCTTGCCGTTCCATTTGTCAGGTAAGGCAACAGAAGTTTCATGCCTACAAAGGGCCATAAAATGACTTCTTCTCCCTTGAGGCCCTGCTGCCGCAAGGCTGCCTTTTGTTGATTGGACAAGCTGTAAAAGGTGGGGCTCAGGCTCCCTATTTGCTTCCTCAGCATATAAGACACTCAGATGCACTGAGACTCCAAATCAATCAAAAATTTTATCACTTGGCACAAGGACTGACCTATGTGCTAACCTTCGTTAATTACTGAGTTGAATTGTTCATCAAGCTCGCTGTTTCAGGATTTTCAGTAACTTTCAGTATCATTATCACATCATCTCATTCATTTTTAGTTTATGTGTCCTTGTTTTATGTTTGTCTCGTGTAGAATAAATGTTGTCTTAAAGTGTGACCAGTATTTCACCTTCTTGTCAGAAAAGTGGTCACTTCTTTGCTATGATAACGTTACTGTGCTCTTAAAATTAATAATAATAATCAAATTGATCCCTAATTCCCCTATTTCAAGCAAAACTCTATTTAACAGTGCATTTAAGAAGAGCTTTATAAGTTTCATTCCTGTGTCATGCCTGAACTAGTTTGCTGGACAAACAGTTCATGCTGATACATAATAAACACTGCTTGAGATAATACATTTATTAATAAATAATAAAATAATAACTAATTATTAACTAATCAAGTAATTAATAATAATGAATTACTAAATGAATGAAAATAGAGGTGAATCAGCCTTCTCTGATTCTGATGGAGAAATTAAATTAATTGAGCTAAAACGTTCCCTGACAAAATTGAATAAAATACAATTTTATTCCAAATCATAATGTTCCTACAAAAATAACAAACTGTCCTATCCTGTTTAGGTTGAGACAAATGGAGAGCACCAATGCGGACTGACATTCTTGTTCAAACATTTATTGACAAGACCAAGAAACAGAACAAATACAGGCACGAGGGCCTAACCAAGGTCGGGAAAACAGGAAGGACACCTAACATCAAGGTTGTGTGATGGTATGCTACCGTGCCAGAAAACACAAGGGA